>JAYMSL010000143.1:0-34738 GCA_036897195.1 Plantago coronopus
ACAAAACTTTAAGAAAATACCTCCGCAGATTCTGTTGCAGCTGCACACATGTTTTTTCCACATCCAGCAACTTTACAATAGTTCTTGTTGCATCATCTTTACTTTGGGCAAGTTCATGCTCCAGGGTCGAGTTTTTCTCTGATAAGGCCGTGAGGGAAATCTGCGAATGACAATTAATAGAATTAATGGCTTATGATTCCTGTCACTTTGACCTGAGAATTAATTAAAAGTATCAAAACCTAGATAAACTTGACATAAATGTAAAACAAATACATATCAAGGTTTACATGAGAGCTAAAGGAAATTTTTTAGACCTGTGGTGGCAAAAGTTGTATCTCCCAATCACAGTAAACCAATTCAACTATCCTAATTAGCATACAATTAGTGTCAATGTTAATCAGTTTTGAGAGATCTCCAGCCTGAAATTAATACTCTGTCAGCCCCACTCAATTCTCTACACTTCCTTCCAGAAAAACTTGATCTTACACATTTAGTGGTGGGTGCTGCCACTATATCAATCAATAAACATTCCACAAACCTCCAAAAAAACCGATCCAGAACCAGATGAAAGGAGTGCTAATATACCCACATTTCTTTTTATAATCCACTGAGGCAAACATATATGAGGAAAATGGCAAAGCAAGTGAGGGCTGTAGTTGTTTCATCATCAATAATCTTACGTCAGTAAGGCAAATAGAAGTTGCTCTGGCAAGAACCAGAAATCTCCAACTGACTTATCTATAAGCGTAATCATACATGCAAATCCTTCAAGGTCAAGAGAATACCGTTGGCAATATGTCGAATAAATTACCTTTAACTGAACATTTTCATTCCTTAGTTCGGACAAAGAATTAACTTCTCTTTCCAGTGCAGATTTTTCCTTTGCAGATGACTCAAGCTGTCTTTCTAATGCAACATTCTTATTGAACTCATTGAGCGTTGCAAGTTTCGCAGCATCCAGTTCCAGTTTTAGAGACTCCACGGTCTTTTGAAGTTTTGAAATTTCACCTAATTTTCCCTCATCATGTGAAACCTGGGTTCAAAAGCAGAGATATAAATAAATCTAATGTAAAATACTCAATGATCCTAGGAGAAGTTCAAACTCCAATGATGGGATTAAGAGTTCAGCAAAAAAACATCAGATTTTAGGCCAATACGGGCCAAAATAAGTTTCTGTTTTCTTAGTTATATTGAAAGAAACTGATGCTCACGAGCATTTCTACATGTGACAGGTCTGAAATCTGCATAATCAAATTGCTGCATCCACTTATTATATTTATGTATTGCTAAGATGGGTACCCTTAATTTTTTCTCCAAATGCAATCGCCAGGTGAGATCTTCCAACTGCTTTTCAAGCTTAGTTTTTGCTGCGCGCAAAGCACCAGCCTCATTTGCCTCCTGTGTTCAGAAGAAACCGCAAATAGGTAACTACTGGAAGACAAGTATAAAATATACTTTGTACACAATGAAGGATAATCCATACTCCCTCCGTCCGCCCACAAATGCCCCATCTTGAATTGGGCACAGTATTTAAGGAGGTGTTTAATATATTGATATACAGTACAAGTGGGGTATATTGGAGTAGTAAATGAAAAGTAAAGTAGTACAAGTGGGGTTGAATTGTAGTAGTATATTGATATATAGTACAAGTATATTGATATATAGTACAAGTGGGGTAGAAGTGTGATTTAAGAGTAATAAAAGGTTTCCTTTTTTGGACATGGTGCATTTCTGGGCGGACGCCCAAAATGGAAAGATGGTGCATTTCTAAGCGGACGGAGGGAGTATATAGTTTGCAATTCATACTATCGACTTATTAATATTATCACCTGTTTAAGCCTCCTAAATTCCCGTTTCGCCAACTTCCGCCTCCAGAGACATTGGATAGCAATAATATTAGATTGACGATTACGATAAACAGATCTGATCTTGAACATTCTCCATCGAGCCTGACACAAAAATCAAGCAGTAAGTATTAAAAAAAAGAGTGGAAAGGCTTAATTAAGCACATACTCATTAAAAACCAAGCAATAATGAAGCATAAGCATTATAAAAATATTACTGTCAGCTAAACTGCAAACATTTAGACCGGTTTTCTGTTAATTCTAATAGCATACTTCTTAGCAATTCAAAACCTGACGCTTATCTCTTATATGCCTGATAACAGTGGGGCCAAATTATTGTGAACACACCATAAGACAGGAAACACACATGACAACATCCAGTCAACCACCAATTATCTTATAACTCAATTCTTATATCAGGCTTGATTGGGATAAAGTTGCATATAATTAGGATAAAACCTCATAGGGATTGTATAGTTCATAAGGTTGAACAAGCGAGAGACTTGCAGAAAGTATCTTAAGAAAGAAAAAAAACTAAGACATGGAGGTGTCCTGAAAGTATTGACACTACGAGTAACAGGTCCCAGAGGCCACAAACATAACAAGTGTTTTACCTGTATTATAATGGCAGCTCTGTCTCCCTTACAGTGCAAAAACTTCAGGCGAGTCAAGAAACCGCGGATACTAGACTGTATAACAATGGAGGCATCATAGAGCTGCATATATGCACTCTTGGAAATCCACCGACGGTAGTGTTTTTGAATTACAACTGCAGCAGCTGTTTCCCGCCTGGCGGAAAATTCATTTCGACCAAGATATCCTGCACAAAATCAAAAAATAGATGTGTGTCAAAATCAAAGTGACTAGAAGAATCATCATATACACATGTAGAAAAATACCTTGATCCAACCCGTACCATATCACAGATTAGTTCTATTAGAACTATGTACTCCCAATACTTGGTTAATGTTAATACTACAATTGCAAAAGGAGTTTCATACAAGCTTGTCAGAGGCCTATTATTAGCTTATGGGCAAGCAATAACTCAGACTTGATAAGTGTGTGTAATCGGATGCAGAACTATGCACGTCATTTGAAAATAACAAAGTAAATACATGACAAACACAAATGACACCGTCGTTTTATAAGCACTAGCAAGTTGGGCTAGTCACTAGTGAGTGACAAGCAATAGGTTATGCAAAGTTTAAGGTATTTGAAGCACAAGTAAATCAAGTAACACATGGACATTAAGATAGCTCCCTATCTGGCATCAGAAATATACCTCGGCAACATGCTTGTAGGGAAAGTGCAGCAACGCGGATTGCAAGAAAGTCCCTGCGGGCAAGAAAGGTTCGCAGCCGCCCCTGTACTAGCTTAGCGGATGAATCCAAAACCTCCGCTCGGCGTGAATCTAAAATGCCAATCTGGCCAGCCCTAAGGAAAACTTTTGTCTTCCCCAACTGAAAACAATAGTTAAAATTCAGTTCAAGATGCTAAGAACCACAGCAGAAGATTCAAAAGAACACGCACAATAAACCTGAAAGTTTCCAAGCTTTAATCTCTGGAGAATCTTCTCGGTTATGGTCTTTTCATCATAGCTGTAAAATATAAACAGGAGATAAATGAACCATGGCAAGCATAGACAACTTTAATTAACTGAACGTGTTAGTCTAAGTGACATGAGAACAAGCACTAAAGAAGAAAATAAAGTACTCTACCAAAAGCAAAAGCAGTGTCCAAAAATATAAGAAAGCAACCATCGACATGTAAATCTAGAAGTTATTGGTGCAAAATATTCATGCAGAACCATGAATATGTAAATGTACGTTGAACAAATATGCATACTGTAAATTGCAAAGATTGAACGTGAGCATTAAGAATCTACAATAATACAAGTTGAACAATTAGTTAGATATGCAGCAATTTTAGGGAGCAGAACACATTGGTTCAAAAAACTAAAATACTTCAATTTAAGTGATCTAAGCCTTGTGGGATGCGTAATATCAAGAAACAATTTTACAGAATCATGAAGGAATTAGGGAGCCCAAATCATTTGTCTACCCTACCTTTCGTACATAATGTCCAGTGCAATTATGCCAAATCGGTCAACAAACTCATGGTATGTTTTCCGTGTGGGATAGCCAGCCAAACTAATGCGAACAGCCTCTAGAACACCCTGTAGTGCCAGAAGAATACAAAGTTAATTTGTGACTCGCATTAGGGAAACACATTGAAAACTAAAGAAAAGGAAAACAAGTTATCTAGCTTGCTATAGCCCACTACAGTGAGCTTCCTAGCTCTACCCAGTGGCAATTCGTAGATACATAGACAGCAGATTTTTTCTGTACTAAAAAAGCCAAGAAAAAGGTGGTCACACTACTAGCAATTAAAGCAAAATGATAAAACTCGTATGATGTCTACACTTAATAGCAAGGTCAAGTATAACCATGTTACTAATCCGTGACAGAACCATGGCAATATTACTGCTTTTCTCACACATTGTACATGGCTAGGAAAATTTTAGCCAATATAAAGAATAGCAAGACACAAACATGAATTGTCATTTTAAGGCTTGGTGAAGGTTCACATGTCAACAGCCCATTAAATATTTCAAATAGGTATTTACAGCAGGGGGATTCGACAAGTAGCACACAGCTGTAAGGTAAAAACTCCATAGTCCATAGGCACAATTCTGACAAGATAAAGCAATTACAATGATGAGATGTGATCTTGTGCAGTATGTTATCTGTTTTCCCATTCCTCAATGGTATGTTCTCTACTCTACAAAATTTTTTTGCCCATGATCGCCCTGATATATAGAAAAACAAAAATTCCTCTGACTTACCCCACAACGCAACTGGTGCAGGATGCTCTGGTTCTCAAATCTATGAGGCTTATTTAGTGAGTTCGGCTTCACACATCGTACGTAGTGAGGCTCTGTTGAACTGAGGGTTTCCATTAGAGCCTGGAGTTGTTGCTGTAAGAAAATGAGAAATGGGTGCGAGGGTTAGATAACAATATCATGTTAGAGAGGTCAGCTAGCAGTGAGAAAGAAGGCTCAGAATAAAGCAGTGCTCTAACAAGAGATAAAATAAGCAATTTAGTCAACCTTTGTTACGTGCCTAGCTTAATATATGAATAACATCTCAGATGTCTAGGCTTAGAAATTCGGATGGCAGACCATCCCTTGATAAGCTTTACACTATCCTTATTTGGCGTCCCATACAAAGTTCTACACTTCCATTTCAACTCCCATTAAAACATTAAATACATTCGTATAATTTTTATTTTTTTTAAATACACATTTGCCACCAAAAGTAATTCAAATAGTACCCACACATACCTCAAGCAAATAAAATACCAAAAAAAACACACTGCCTTAAATTTGCTTCGAAAATAAAACGGTCAAACTTATTAAGGGACGGAGGAAGTGCTCATTGACTTTTCACAAGAGATATCAGTTCTCATGAATCCTTTAGCATTAGGATCAGGACCATCTCCATAGAGATCTGAATTGGCCGTTTCTCACGGTATACCGAGAACTTCTCTCGGCTTTCAATAACTTGACAGCAAAAATTACCATAGGTTTTGCTAAAACATCCTCAAGTGCTGTATTGTGTACCTGATTTCTCCAAGCCTATCAATGGTTCATCATATATGATGATAAATAAATAAAGACCGAAATAATAATGTCTGACAAGGCCACAACACAATCACAACCACAAATAAGCTGCAAGATCTATTGGGTTCCTAAAATCAAAGAAAAATTCATATTTGACCTCCAGCTTCCAAACATACCTTCTGTGCCACATTAATAGTCTCAAAATAGTACCGAAAAAATATGCCATAAGTCAAAACGTCTTTTCAGCATAGAAACTGAGTACCTTGAACCGAGAGGCCACAGACGAAAACTTGTATGATGATCGAGATGATTCTTCTGGGAGTGGTGGAAACAGTGCAGCCACAAAATGGCATCTGGAAGAAGCTAATAAATTGCAGTGCTCAACGACAACATAATCACGGTTTTTGTCCAAAAATGATTCTGTCTGATAGTTCACCTAGGGAAGAGACCAGACAAAAGCGAACCGATGCTTATAAACTGAAAAGGAGTAACCTGTTTAGAATTTAGAATACCAGATGTACCTTGCCAGCATAGTGAGAAATAGTAAAATCTGTTTCAGAAAATTTTGCTTTCGCCAATCGAGGATGTGACCGGAAATGCTGGAATAGCTTGTTCGAAAATGTTTCATGAGTTGATCTCGGGAACATACTGCAAAGACAACAACAGAGAGGTAAGCATAGATGAAAACTGAGAACTAATAAGACAAGTAAGAGCAGAACATCAAATAACAGCAGCAAACTTGTCATACCAAGCTTCATCCAAGAGCGCTATTAAGCCAATGGGTTTCTGCAAGAAGTGAAGATTGGCATAAATAGAGAAATTACATTACACAATCAACCCAAAGAAATTGAACAAAAGAAAAGTAATAGCGTGAAGATTTGCATTAGGGAGCCGATAGTGAAATGATGTTCTTTTCCTTGGGAAACAAAACTCGATTTCTAGAATCTAGATTAACAATAAGATGTACCAGAGAAACACCAAAACCCAAGAGAACAGTGTCTAGTAACTTCCACTTTTGGGGTTTCCTAGTAACTTCTTTTCTTTAATATAATTAGCAACTATTATACCCCCAGTGCCATGAGAAACACATGAATTGCTAGTTTCAGTTCATATTCCAACTCATTTCAATGCCCTAGTAGTAGAATGTGTAAATCACTTATGATCAAGAGTTCATCAAATAAGAGGCTAAGAATGACCTTCTCAATCAAATCCAAGACATCTTGGTTGTCGATAAACTCAATATAGCTCCAGTTGATTTCTTCTTTGTGATATTCCTCCTGCTCCATCTTAAATACGTGCTAAAACCAGAAAAGAGAAGTTGGGATAAGCAGATAGAAATTAGATAAATTACTAAAACATGGCTCAAATAACAATATTTTACCTCATTAAAATGTTGTTGGAGCTTCTCATTTGCAAAATTGATGCAGAATTGCTCGAAGCTGTTAAAACCAATAAGAGCAAAATGATAAGCTCTGAGGCACAAGTGGAGATTAACAAAGTTTTTCACATACTGAAAAATGATGCAATCATTTTGAAATTGCTCCAGGGGTGTATATGGGAGATTATACTTAAAACCATTTTGATTAGAACATAGTAGAACATGGGAGTATATAATTAATATACCTATTTGACTTGAAGCACTCAAATCCATAAATGTCCAGAACTCCAATTTGCACCTTTGAATCATGATCTTGTCCAACTGATCTGTTAATTTTTTCAACAAGCCTGTAATAACAAAGAGGGAAAAAACCAGTTTAATTTCAGGGAATAAAATTGATAGCCTTAAATCATCATTCAAGAAAGAAGGCTAAAGCATCATTCAAAGAAGAAAAATTCTAACAGACCAATCAAATAGCCGAGCATAAACTGTCTTGGCCAAAGCATCCCGGCCAGTGACAGCAGCATTGTGGTCCAGAGCTTTGACAATAATTCCTTCACGAGTTTGTATTGAACGTGTGCAAAGAGTTGCCAGCAGTAGATCAACATCACACCTGAGATAAGAATAAATTCTCCACACATCAAAGGTCAAGAACCACTAACATAACCTAATAGGCAACTTACATATATCAACATTGGTATCTGATTCCAGAAAGAAAGAAAAAAATTATCAAACCAAGAAATCAAGAAGGGTCAAGAAAGTGATATCGAACAAGTTGCAGAACAGACAATAGGTAGCATTAACAAATTAAATGTCAAGCCAGAGTACACTCGGTTATTCACATACTTGGATAAACAGACATAGATATACCAAAGATGACATACTTAAAAAGCTCGGCAGCCATCTCCAAATGAAATTTCGATTTCTGATCCTTCAGCACTGATGAATCATGCTCTTTTCCCAGAGAAAATTCTATATTACCGAGATGTAATATACCAGCCAATGTCCGGAATATTGCTTCCTGGTTGGACACAAACAGAGTATATTACATGTCAATAAAAGCAAGAAAGATGATTAAAAAGCAATATTAAATTAGCAGACCTGCTCTTCATCACTAATGCCAACAATATCCATAGCCCTTCTAGTCTTTAGGTACTCCTCAGCGTTGCTCACTCCTTCTAAGTCATAAATTTTACTTTGATTCAAGTAATGGAATTGGCTGGGATGACTTAGTTTGTATCTCTCTGCATCCTGAATTATTGAACCATGGACAAAATAGAACACCATGAACTCCAATGTCCAAAAGAATGAATGCGATATAAACAAATTTTAACAAACGGGTTCAATGGTTAAGAATTTGGTGTAGTTAACTATGATGCATAATCGCTGGAAAAAAGAATATTGAAGCAGATTACATAACTTATAAATGCCTATACTGATGGCACTTTGTGAGCTCAACTTCTTGATTAGCTTATAATATTAAAATCTCTTCCATGTCTTTCACATATTTTATAAAATATAAATCCAAAACAACTGTGTAAGCAGGATTTTATATATTAGATTGTGGAAACAGGATTCCATAGTAAAGTTTCAAGACTCCATTTACTTGGCTTATACTAATCCTACACCAAAAGGGCTACAGCTGATTGACAAACTCTGGCATTTACCTACCAAAAATTAAAAATTGGATAAAATCGCCTAAGGATGAACTCTCGATCCAGTTTGAGAGGTAATGGAAGCTCTTCTGTCAACAGCCACAAACAAGTATCGGCCCGAGTAACACCGATGGCCCGGAGGGACATTTAATACGTTTAATTTTGATTCATCAAAGCTGAAACAACTAAACATAATGATATTTTCTGCTCCGATTTGGTTAGACAGGTCATAACTGCTACCATGTAATTATCAAGCCAAGTCGCCAAGTTTCATATATATACCTAACGTCATAGAACAGCATCAAATATAATGACAAGCCAGATTTGAAGTCGTAAATTGTCAGGTGTAAATGTCAAAAACTTCAACCTGGCCAGATGCACACAACTGATAGAAGCAGTGATAGTTTCTCTCAGGGTCTGTTATTTGAACGACACGCGACCGCTCCAGCAGGTATGTTCTGATTGCAGCTCCAGAAATTCTACCACTTGCATCGAAATGGATCTCTACAAACTTGCCAAATCGACTGCAAAGGAGAAAGCGAATGATGAACGACTATTTCCATGGATAAGGGTGAACAAGCATGCTGCATTCTACTTTCCGTAAACCTCTAGAATCTTTTCAACCACAATTTAGACAACGGTTGGAACCAGACATCACACAATGCATCTTGACATGGCATGCAGCAGAACCAGTGCCAAAAGACAAAAAAGCATAAGAACCTTTTACAATAAAGTAATCAAGAAGGTTTAGCTTTAAGCTGCTGCCAGTATATAGAGCATATACTACCACTAGACCACGAATAGGATTTATATAACAAACAGAAGGACATTTTACAACTCCATTCCAAATATTACGCTCACAACTGATACTATGACTAAAGATTTTGGGTTCACCGGTTCAGCATCATGCCAGATTTGGCATCAATGTGATCTTTTCTTCAACCTATACCAAATTGCAAGACTAAGGCTTTGTTCAGTTCACCGCAATTTCAATTCTTTCAGTTCAGTTCAGTTCGGGTGCATTCAGTTGAGTTCAGTTCAGGTTTGCCAAGTTGAAATTTATACTTCGAATAAGCTCAGTTCATTTCAAAGATATTCAGGCGAACTGAACAAGGCCTAAGTTCCTTTAGCAAAGCTTTGACTAAATTGAAAACAGACAACAAAAAGAGCTAAAATTCACTCAAACGTGAATTTAAAAGCCTTAAGAATTACGCCCAACAAGCATTGTCAGCAATGTGAGAAGACAATCAGGCAATACCTTGAGTTATCATTCCTAACCGTTCTTGCATTCCCAAATGCCTCCAGGAGTGGATTCGACTGAAAGCGAAATCAATAGACAGTTAACATTGGTTAAAGGCCGCACAAAGGTAAGATAGTAGATTGAAAACATCATTCGCGTAAAGAACAAGTCAATTAGCTACTGTCAAATCCAAATTAACCGTTAAAGGAGCTTTATAAACAGTGATTCAAACAAAATAAAAGAATGTTTAATGTTCATATGGCATGAAACTAGGATACAATAAGTTTTTACAACACGAACATAACTACATTATAACAACGACATGCCCAGATCACCATGAGCACGTCTATTTCAGAGTAAATATGTTTATTCAAATAAGAATGCAACATGACGAAAAATAGCCAAGACCTACCTCTAGAACTTGTTGTTCAACCGATCTCTGATCACTGGCAGCCCGGCCACCAACAAACGTAAGATACTGCATTATCAATTTTGTGGTTTCGGTCTTTCCTGCCCCACTTTCTCCACTAACTAGAATAGACTGGCTTCGGCCTTCACTCATCATAGCTCTGTGGAGTGAAATGAAGTTAGATACTTGAAGTTATTAGCAAACTTGAATGAATTTACAGAAACATATGTATTCAAACCACACAAACCTGTAAGAAGCATCAGCCACAGCAAATACATGGGGACTCAATTCTCCGAATGGGGCCCCCTTGTATTGCTCCATCATGTACATGTTATATAGATGAGGAAGCTTGGTAAATGGGTTAACTGCGATCAAAATGCTTCCTGTGTATGTCTAAGATGCAAATAAAAGGACACATCAGCGAAAATAGAAGGCCAATATATAGACATATGTATAGTATATAATATGAACGAAAAAATGCAAGCGTCTAACAGTTGAAGTACCTAGCTACTAAAAATTAAAGATGGAATATAACTTCTTCGCCACTGAAACTATGACAGTGCGGATAGCAGTCTCAAAAGTAGTAAGTAAATAATCAGAACTTAGCAAGAGCCAAGAGCACACAATCAAACTCAAAACTTTATGCATCCCACTGAAATTAAAGCAGCTGAGCCTATCCCTCCTGAAGGCATGTAATCAATACACATATTGATATGCAGCGATTTGCAGCTCATGGTTATTCAGGATTCAGGGCCTTAATAAGTCATATTGTATTTCCTAAAAGCAGAGCACTGCCTAGTGCATGACTAAATAAATTAACCAGTGCTGGCTATATACATTATTATAACCACTCAATATGAGCCCTGTATAATGTTCCACAACATCTGGCCAGATCTTAGTTGAAAGTAAAATTTGCTAACTGTAATGGTTGACGCAGAAACTCTTACACTTTTCACCGGTAACTTCTATAAACAGTGAAACTTCAAATATACTATTTGGTCATTATAGTGATCATATCTTTGCATCACCAATTCATCCCAAATGCACTGGAATCTTTCTCCACCCGCCCAGTAACATGTTTACTACTAACTTGCTAATAGATAATATGAAGGTAAGGCCGCATGCATACGTGTGGAAAAGCAACTACACCACAGTTAGCCATGATTAGAACCAAACCCCAGTTAGTATAAAAGCAGTGTCTCTAAATCGAATTCATCACATTAAGCATATCTTCACATTACTATTTCTTGTAAATTTTACACTTGGGTGGTTTATCATCCAATCCCAATATAACTCTTGATTTCAATAAGAAATATCTTCCTCTGGGGCTGATATGATTCTTTCCACTTCCTCTATATTTCAACTTTATAGGAAATTCCATGGATATCCTTGTTAAATTTTACATCACTCAACTTAAACTACTTGTTCGATACCAGTTGCTGAATACAAAATCCCTATAAAAAAAGTATCCCCAGAAATATTACACTATATAGGACTTGCTGAAAAATCATCATGGTACTTGCATACTGATCATCATCAAGTACACTATATATGATCAAGGAATCTTCCCAAGAAAAGGTCTGACAATTAACTCCCTCTGATAATTGGAGTAATAAAACGTTCAAATCCGACATAAGCATCTCAAATCCAACAAAAACAAAACAAATAAAGCTAACTTTTGAGTGAGACATTTTAACAAACACCTGGCAGGTTATTTTGAATCATGAAATATACAAAGCTTAGTTTGGTGTAATATCAACAATCCCCAAGTATGAAAGTTTGAAGATGGAGTTAGGAAACTAACCTTGATGTATCAGTCCGAACTTCGAATTATTGCGGCTCAATTGCAGAACGTACGAACTCGGATGATTTTCTTGTTGAGGGCCCTGTGAACCTCAATTTCGCAGAGTAAATTGACGAAGCCGTTGATGATGATAAGGAGAAGATAGCACAGAAGAAGAATTAGGATTGGTTGAGCGGATTTTTTCTGCTTCGGAAGGAGGTGAGAATGGGTGAAGAAATAAGCGGCAATGTGAAGTCAGAATGATATATCAATAGAAAGAGGCAGTTTGTTTTTTCCTTTATAATTTTAAATTGAATGTAGTCCCACAGTCCCATGGTAACTACTTCTTCATATTCTTTTAGAATTAGTAATAGATATGGATTAGTTGTTTACTCTATTTATTTGCATTTTCAATTTATCGGCTACTCTAATTAATTAACTGCTGCTAAACTCTTCTTCTTCTGATTGTTTACTCTATTTTATTTTATTGCATTTTCAATTTGTGGAATCAAAACCTTTAGACCAATAAAGGTAATTCCTGTAATCCTAATTCAATTCTAATTGTGTTCTCCCCCAATGTGTATTTATTCTGCCCCCATGAAATTTGATGCTGCAAGAGACTGTCTTCATTCTAATGTTGCAACAGAGTGTGTTACTTCTGCCCAGGTTTCATATATATATTCCAATTTGTACAAATTGCAATCTGTTAAGATCCGCAATTTTTCTAATTCAAGAATAGGGTTACTTGGATGTTACTTGGGTTTGCAACAAAGTGTTCATTCTGCCCAAGAAAAGGTTGTTTGAATTTAATTCTCTGCACATTTCAATGTGTTGATTCAAGAAAACAGTCACGCCAATTCCTTAATTCCACTGTTGGTTGTGTTTACATCTTCAGTTTTTTTAATTTTTTTTTCCCTGAGTTGTTTACTTCTTTAGTTTATTCCCTCTCTTTTTCTACAGCCTCAGGTACACAACTCATGAGTCTGTGATTTTGCATATTTGAATTAGTTTGTATCACATTCTTTCACCTTATTGTACACTGCTTCAAGCTTTCAAATACAACCATCTTGCCATCACTGTTAGTGTACATGCTTTTGCTGTTGTTATCTAAAACACTAACTCTTTCATTCTCAATCCCTCATGTTGTACAGTAAGCTAAAGCTAAATGCAAACTGATGCTAATCGTCTCCTCCTTCGAGTTGAGACATTAAGATCAAGAGCTCGCGAGTTACAAAGACAAAGAAGGCAGCTACACCGCCAGACACTCACTGCGGAGCAAAGAGAGGCACAAAATGCTCGCAGGCGTGAAAGTTATCACAGGAGAAGAACATTACTTCGAACCCAACAGAGTAATCAACATCAGGAACAATCAGGTACACCCACACAAAATTCTGAATTTCACATTATCTCACAGCAGTATCACTTTAATTCACACATCTATACAGTTGATTGTCCAATCGGGACTTGCCATGTAACACCAATGGTTCACTGCCCGTTTGATGCAACTACACTCCCACGCAATCAACATGAGGCATCCACTTCTTCTACTCACAACTTAAACGTCAACGGTACGCTCGCCCTTTCGCTCCATCAGAACCTATATAAGACATCCCATCTGAACATATATTTACTGCTTCATGCTTCATGCTTCATACGCAGATTATGTACATGTTCAACCCGTTGCTGAACAAGATAGGGACTTCGAACGTACCTCAACAATCCAGGATCGAGAACAACGCACTTCCAACGGATACGGTATCTTTATTACTTTTTTCCACCTTCTTCCTATACAAAAACAAAATTTAAATGAAGCTCTGCAACTTATATATACAAATTGTATTCTGTAATAGATGATGCTTAAAATACTGATAGTTCTCAATCCGAAGCTGAATCCATTCTGCACCGCGATTATACAAGTCTGCACAATATAGTGAGAGACTTTACAGAAGTCCAAGGCATTCAGCCCCTCCACTTGGATCAACCCTCTGTCTGCCACTTTTGTCAAGCATTGTTATTTGACTGTGAAAAGAAAACTTTTTGCTGCAGGCAAGGCAAACTTCTACTTCCTGCAATACCAGTTCCCGATGAACTGCGTAACCTATTCACTGATCAAACTACTCAAGGCAGATCATTTCGAAAACACATACGTTCATACAATCATGTTTTCTCCTTCACATCCATGGGTGTCACATTGGATAAAAATGTTTCAAATCAACCTGGTGTTCACACTTTCAGGGCACATGGAGGAATTTATCACATGATTGGATCATTATTACCTGCTCCTGGGGCAAGACCACGATACCTTCAGATGTTCATATATGACACCGACCAAGAGTTGGACAACCGGCTACAAGAAAGAAATCAACTCGATAGGATCCTACTCCAGCGACTACAGAGAATATTGGATTCCCACAATCCATTTGTCAAGACACTACGTCAAATTGCTCAGCGACCTGATCTTACTAATTGCCAACTACTTATAAAAGAGAGACCAGTTGCTGATAGGCAGTATGTTATCCCAACCGAATCCCAAGTCGCAGCGGTAGTATGTAACAATGAAGATTTATCACATGTTACTAACAGGGACATAGTCGTACAAACTATTGGAGGCAGACTACTCAGAATCAAAGAGTTTGCTGGTTATTATGATCCTCTGCAGTACCCGCTTTTCCTTCCTTACGGCTCATACGGCTGGGATACTCAAACTAGAACAATCCATGGCCATAAAGTGACATGCTGTGACTTCTACTCTTACATGTTACAGGTTTGTCTCATCCTCTTAAATTATATTACTCATTTATATATTATATGCTTAGCCACAGTCCACAATCTTCTAACACGACTATTTTACTCTAAATACAGATTCGGTCGAATCCATCTATTTTACTTTATGGGGGAAGATTACTACATCAATATGTAGTTGACAATTATGTAAAGATTGAAACTCAAAGGCTCACATACATAAGGACTCATCAGCAAACCATTCGAGCAGAGTTATATCAAGGTTTGCAAGATTGCTTAAATGCTGGAGAAACGGATGCTGGTAAATATATACATTCTGTACTTTCCAAAATTTTTATACATCTTCATTATTACTTACGCAGATTCAATTATTTACATTTTCATGTTCCTTCCAGCAAACGTGGGACATTCTACAATCTTGCCATCATCTTTTAATGGGAGTAGAAGAGATATGTACCAGCGATTTCAAGATGCTATGGCCGTGGTTCAACATCTTGGTAAGCCACACATTTTCTTAACTATGACTTGCAACCCCAATTGGAAAGAGATACAAGACCAACTGTTACCAGGCCAAGCGGCACAAGATCGGCCTGATTTATTGACAAGAGTTTTCCGTGCAAAATTTGAGAAGCTTAAGAAGCTAATATACCGTAAAGGAGTGCTTGGAACAGTTATAGGTCATGTCCACGTTGTTGAATTTCAAAAAAGAGGACTTCCCCATGTTCACATGTTGTTGATTCTGCATGAAAATGATGCCCCCTCCACTCCAGACGAATACGACAGCATAGTATCAGCAGAAATACCTAACAAGGAGGTTGAACCATTACTTTATGAAGCGGTGCTCAAGCATATGATCCATGGTCCGTGCGGGGTAATGAATACACATGCGCCTTGCATGAAAGATGGAGAACATGGGAAGACTTGCAAGAAAAACTTCCCCAAACAATTTCAAGAGTCCACAATACAAGGTAATGACTCTTATCCTCTTTATCGTCGTCGTAATGATAACACATATGTTGCGCTAGATGCAAGAGGTGATAAAGTCGTCGATAATAGGTGGGTTGTTCCATTTAATCCGTGGCTTTTGCTGAAGTTCAATTGCCATATTAATGTTGAAATTTGTGGAAGCATCAAGAGTATAAAATACCTATACAAGTACATCCATAAAGGACCTGATTGTGCTGAAATTGAGGTTCGTTCAACTCTTAATTTTGACGAGATTCAGAAATATGTAGATGGAAGATACATATGTGCTCCAGAAGCATTATGGCGAACTTTCAAATTTCCTATTACCCGCATCTATCCCACAGTGGTCAGGCTGCAACTGCATCTTGAGAATATGCACAGGACTACTTACAATGTTCAACAAGGGCTTCCGAATATAGTCAATGATGAGCGCAACCAACGTACTATGCTTACAGAGTTTTTCAGAATTTACAGAGATGGGGAAGAACACATAAAGTATCTCTACGTAGAATTTCCAAAATATTATCGTTGGGTTGCAAGGTCACGAAGCTGGCAGAAAAGAAGAAGCACTCAGAGAGTGATTGGTCGCATTTATGCTGCATCACCATCCGAAGGAGAAAGATTTTTCTTGCGCATTTTGTTAAACCATGTTCGTGGACCAAAATCATATGCTCATCTTCGGACTGTTAATGGAGTCACCTACAATACATTCAAAGAAGCCGCTGAAATGATGGGGTTGTTGGAGGAAGATGATAGTATTCGTCAGTGTTTGATGGAAGCCAGATTGGTTAGAATGCCTTCTGCACTACGGAGGTTGTTTGCCACAATCCTTATATTTTGTGAACCCGTAGGTGTTAGGAGATTGTGGGATGAAAATTATGGCTATATGGTGGAAGACTATAATGTTTCTACCTCCTTTGGAAACACATACGTCACAAACAGGCTTCTTCATGACATAAATCTCATACTTTTGCAGCACAAAAAGAGTATCACAGACTTCGATCTCCCTCAAATTTCTGGGGACTTTCAGAATATGGGAAGAGCTCCAACTTTGGTAGAACAAGAGCTCACAATCCCCATTCCAGATGATGACCTACGTTCTGTACAGAATCTTAATGCTGCTCAAATGCATGCATTTAACACCATCACAAATGCTATTTCTACAAGACAAACAACAGCTTTCTTTGTTGATGGACCAGGTGGAACGGGAAAGACATATTTGTACCGCGCATTACTTGCATTCTGCCGGAAAAATGGGCTCATTGTTCTTGCCACTGCAACATCAGGTATCGCTGCTAACCAGCTCCCAGGAGGTCGAACTACACATTCTAGACTGAGAATCCCCATCAAATTACACTCCCAGTCTGTTTGTAATTTCAGTAAACAATCTGATATGTGCGAACTATTGAGGCGTGCATCTGCAATAATTTGGGACGAAGCGCCTATGGCAAATAAAAATACAGTTGAAACAGTTGATCGCACTTTCAGAGACATGCTAGATACTGATTTACCTTTTGGAGGAAAAGTCATGATTTTTGGGGGAGATTTTCGCCAAGTACTACCTGTTGTTGTGGGAGGCACAAGAACACAAACGGTTCAAGCAAGCATTGTCGAATCACACTTATGGGAATCAATCAAGCTTCTTAAGTTGGTTGACAACATAAGAGCACAAACTGATCATGCATTTTCAGAATTTGTTTTGCGCGTCGGTAATGGAGAGGAAACTACATTCTTGGACGACATGATAAGAATCCCAGATTCTATGGTCATACCGTGGGAAAACGATACATCCATCAATTTGTTGATTGAATCTACCTTCCCAGATTTGGCACAACATTCCTTTGATGTCGAGTACATGATGAGCAGAGCTATCATTACACCTTTGAATGATGATGTTAGTAAGGTTAATGATCGAGTTCTTCAGTACCTTTCCGCTGAAGAAGTAACATTCTACTCATTCGACTCTGTTCCGGAGGATAGATATAACTTATTTCTTCCAGAGTTTCTCAATTCTCTTTCTCCTGGTAACCTCCCACCCCACAAATTGAATTTGAAAAAAGGCTGCTTGATAATGTTGCTTTGGAACATTGATCCAAAACAGGGCCTATGTAATGGTACAAGGTTGATGTGTCACGGATTTGGTAGGAATTTCATTGATGCGCAGATTCTTACAGGCCAATTCAAAGGTACCCGAGTTTTCTTGCCACGCATTCCAATGAAGACTTCAGAAGATGCAAAACTTCCATTTCAGATGATTCGTAAGCAATTCCCTATCCGTCTTGCGTTTGCCTTGACAATCAACAAATCACAAGGACAAACAATACCTCATGTGGGGATATATTTACCAGATCATGTATTCAGCCATGGACAACTATATGTTGCACTTTCTCGAGGAATATCTCATTCGACAACTAAGGTGTTGGTTAAAAATGGGAAGATAGATGGTGCAGCCGGTGTTTTCACAAAAAAACGTGGTTTACCGTGAACTTTTCACAAAGTTCCAGTAAAATCAGAATGAAAAGGTAACTATGTACTAAATTTAACAATGTTTCTTCTGTTTTTATTCGTTCACCTAAAATAACACTCACATTCTTTTTGTTTGTTCACAGTTCTGCAGGTTTAGATGCCCACAAGCAGAACTGCTGGACAACTCATATCTATCTCTAATTATTTGCATTATCACTTTCCGCAAGCGGTGCCATGACAAAGGTACTTCTATAATCCGATACTTCAATTTTTATTCTGCTGTTACTATTATTCAATCCCAAAGCAATCCAACTGTGTGTTATACTGCTTCCCCACGAATTTTGATATATATTGCAGGACAAGGTTCATAAAATTTCAGATTCTACCAATTGCAAACTGTTGATGAAACACAAGATTACTTTGTCGGGTTTACTTATTTACTTTTTCCGCTCTCTTTTTTCTACTCACGTACACTAACGGAAGGGTCTCTCATTTTTGCATCACTGAGTTTGTGTGATTTTTGCATGTCTCCTTTGTTTTCATCACATTGTTACCTTACTGCACACTCATTTTTGCATCTCTCCAATGCACACTGCTTCACATATTATCTACAACCATCTTGCCATCAATGTCAAATATATGCTCCTACTTTCAAACTCTTCATTCTTTAATAGTTCATTCCATGTTTCATTATGTCTAACTCTTTCTTTCTAAATGCTCCCATGATGTACATTAATATAAACCTCAATTAAAACCAAAGCTAAGCAAGTCCTCATACAAGTTTGGAGAATATCTCAGTTTTTAATAGACTGTTATTAGCATTCATTAGTACAAGGTGACATGTTCTTATACTTTGCTCAACAACCTCAACACTTCGCTTGCAATTTCCGATTAAAAACAAAAGTTTGCTTACTCTCTTCCTAAGCAATTTCATCAGATATATGGTACATGTTAATAAGGTCCTCATTATTATTTTCAGGTAGCGCTTGGTTCTCTGGATTGAGGACCTTTTGTAGATGATTTGGTCTGCATTGTTGGATTCGGTATGACCATGGGGATACACTTCTGCCAATATGGTCTTTCTGAAAGTTCAGATTTTCACCAGTTAGTAGGCATCTTATTTGCAATATTCATGGTTCGATAACTATGGCCTTCAGGTTACACAGATGTAACAATGTACATATGCAACATTGTATTCGAAGTTGTTGACCAATACAAATTTGATTTTTCCGCGTTTTTTTTTTTAAAAAATCTTATGTTTGTCGTAAAATCCTGTGCAAACATAAATCTCCGCGGGATTTTCAACGATACACCTGTCAAGAATATTACAGATATTCACATTGCTTTCGGATAAAAAAAAAAACCGTACACGTTCAACAAGTACACGCGGGTACCGCGTGTCAAATTGCTTGTCTCATTAGCTAAATGAAACAATTTGATCACAATAAATGTACTTGATGAATGATAATAAGATAACCAACCAATGTATTTATCACATTATCAACTAGTTTTACCAAACAATGTCGACTGGTCGGAGTCCAAGTCATTCGATTTCTATTTGAAGTGTTGGTTTAATTCACGAGATTTAAATTCTCTATAGTATAGTTACTTGTTTGGTAATACACGAGAAAAGTGTTGGGTCAAATATAAGTTACCACGCAGTTGAATTGCATTGGGTAAAAAATTAATAATTCCACCGTCAACTTTATACTTTATAGTTGAATTATTTAACACGAGAAAAGTGCTGTCTGATGTAATACTACTAGGATTCATTATTTACCGCGCACTTGCTCGCTTTCTATTGGGTCCCCAATCTACCGTCCAACTTCCCTTTTTAATACTTTCCGTCTCGATTTCATCTTCTCATAAGGTTGAATGTGAGTTTAAGAAATTGTGAGTTGAAATCGAGATAAAGAAATTGTGAGTTGAAATCGAAATAAGTAATAATAGAATGACTAAATTATCCACCTTATAAGTGAATAAAGTATTCTTTCTATCTCAGTCTCATATTCTAAACGTGACTCGACACATTTTTCAGAACGTGTGAGGTGAAGTTGTGAAAATCAAATAAGTATGAGAAATGGTGAATAAAGTAATAAATAGAATAAATAAAGTATGAAATATACCGTATAAAGTTAGAGAAGGAGAGCGGGGGAGGGAGGGAAATACATAATTTCTGTTTTAGGGTGTAAAATAAGATCGAGGCAGACTAAAATAGATAATAGAGAAGATAAGATTGAGACAGAGTGCATACTGTATCGACTCGATACTATCATGCATATTGAGACGACATTGTAAAGTGTAAACTATAGAATAGAGCCTGCACTGAATTCGCTTTGAAATAACTTAGAATACTTTATATAGTTGAGCATGTGATTTCTACTTCTACTGTACATTCTCTTCATCCTATCACTCTTAACCGATATAAAATGTAAATTATAAATTTTTGGATTATAATATGTTTAACTTTCTAGATTATTTGTATAGTTGTCGATATAAAAAAAAGTGTATTCTGATGGTAGTAAACTTATTAAAGAATGCTAAAAATAGGAAACACAAAAATTACGAAAATAAAATCTATCAAACCGCGACACGCGGAGTCCGCGATTTCGACACTTATAAAGAAAGGTCGATTAAGTCTTGTTGGTAACGTACTTGTTAAACCTCTCATCATATTAATCGATGGTCGTACTATGAGTATGACATAAATATTTTTTTCTAAAAAATAATTAAAAAAAGGACATTTAAAAGTCTTGTATCGTCACCGAAATATGTCTGTTCAGATTCCAAACGTACGGCTAGCAATAGTTTAGTCCCATTTATTTAATTAATACTACTATTGATTAAGATGTTTCCACTTTATTAAACACGAATTATACCTTGTTCCATTCACCCGAAATTCCCTGAACATAACTGAATGAACAAAATCAGAACTGAACTGAAATGAATTCAAGTATAAATTTGAACTACATATACCTGACTTGAGGTCATGTTAGGTAGTGTTTGCCATTGCTTAAAACAAACACTTCTCTGCTTCTGGAAAAATAAAAGCAGAATTGTAGTGTTTTATTTCACAACTTCTGCTTTTGCTTCTCTAAAAAAAGCAGGTAACCGCTGCTCCCAAGGCTTGCTTTTTCTTGCTTAAAGCAGTCCAGACTGTTTTTTTTTCTTAATTAGCAAACACCTACAACTTTTTATTAAAATCACTTTTATTCCGCTTTAAGCAAAAGGAGGTTAAAATTTTCTGAAAAGCAATGGCAAACACTCACTTATTTTCAACTGATAATTTATGAACTGAATGGATTGAACTGAAGTGCAAATTTAAACTACACGGACCTGACCTGAGGTTATGTTATTTTCAACTGAGAATTTCTGATCTGAATGGATTAAAGTGAATTACAAATTTAAACTAACCAAAACTGAATGAAACTGAACTGAACTGAATGAAGCTAATCTTGAGTTGAGAAAAACAGGTCTGAATGAACTTGAACGGAAGAGACTACAACTCAAATCAAGTTTAATAAACATAAACTTAATTAATTAATTAAACCAACCAAAAGTCTACACCAACTTTGTATTAAAAGGATGAGATTAAGTGTTTAATTAGTGGTAGAACAAATTAGGGATTAGATTAATCACACTTTATTGGGCTGCTCAAGAGCTGGAACTGACTCACATTACCATGTTATGATGGAGCCATTTGTTCTTTTCTTAAGTGTTCTTGCGTCACTACTTGCTTTTTCCAAAGCCAAACCCTTTATTTTTTATCACCATCATGGTGTTTGTTTGTTCCCAATGCTTTAGTAGACTATCAAGACGGTGTCAAGATACCGTATCGTGTTTAACTTATAATATCGTGTGTCTCGTATATCTCCAGGTCTAGTGAAATAATGATCGTTGCACTCCATGGTGAGAAGAGAGACGAGAACAATCGATCTTCTATCTGAGATCGAAAAACTCATAAGTATTACCCCCTCCGTCCGCTCAAACGAGCCCCATGTTGACTTTGGCACAATATTTAAGAAGATTAGTAGTTTATTTGTATATAGTACAAGTGGGGTATAGTGGAGTAATTAATGGAAAGTAAAGTAGTATAAGTGAGGTTGAATTGTGGTAGTATATGATATATATAGTACAAGTGGGGTAGAAGTGTTTGATTTAAAAGTAATAAAAGGTTTCCATTTTTGGACATGGGGCTGGATTGAGCGGACGCTCAAAATGGAAAAATGGGGCTGGATTGAGCGGACGGAGGGAGTACTAAACATAAACATGTGATATTTGCAGCTGAACGTATGATGGTGATTTTGATAATAGAGGAAACGGTCCCTTATAGAAGGTGCTCGAGCTTTTAGAGCTTACTGATGCTGTTATGCAAAGACAAGTTTTTGTGTACTTTATTGTGTTTAACTTATAATATCGTGTGTTTAATATATCTACATGTCTGATAGATCATAGTGAGGAGGACTACCATGAATCCTCCACTTTGTATGTATAAGATCGAAAAATTTATGTGCATTACCAAACATGTGATGTTTGCGACAGAGTATATGATGGTGACTGCACGAGGAGAAGAAACGGTCTCCTAGAGAAGGTGCTCGGGCTTTTAAACCTTACGTATGCAAACACACCTTTTGAATCAAAAGATAGAGTAAACAGCAAGATGCGTATCTTTTTTGCATATGCAACTTGCACAAAAATCACCCATAAAGATTGTGCACCAAAATCCTTGCAGATTGGAGGTGTAGCTTTGCTGCATTGTTTTCATAAATGTGCAGATATGGGGGAGAAAGGCTCTCTGGAGTGTTTTCAACTTCTGCTTCTTCTTGCTTCTTCCATAATCTATGAAACTAATAAGCAAATCCCACAAGCTAAGTCTTTCTCATGTTGATTCTACTCATGCAGTTATATGGTTAAATAAAGCAAATCCAAGGAGCTAAGTCTCAACTTGGTTGCTTACACCATTCCTGTAGCTTCTGCAAACAATCTCTATCGATAAAGACTTGTCGATAGAGAGGTTTTGAGCTCACAGTGTTGCGTGAAAGGTAAAAGTGCGAATAGAGTAGTACGAAACAGATGGAATTTTGAGTTAATTCGGCAAAAGATGAGCAGTTAACATTTACAGACAATCGAATTTACCAGTCTAGTTAAAGACTACTAGCCTGCACTTGAAGTAGCAACACTGGACAAAAATCTACCACCATCAGTTTGGGGATCAGTTGGTTACGTCTGAAAGGGACGAACTCAGAGCAGTTAAAACATCGATGCCAATTTGAGCTTCGGCTTGTTCCAGATCAGTTGAGGCTGTGTTGAGCTTCTGAGTGAACTCGGCTAGTGCATTTTGCACGGAGGTTGGGTCAATTTGCTCGACTGGAACAGCTTCTTGGGCGAATATGTCAGTGATGGTGTTTGAATGGACATAGGCGAACCCACCACTGATGAAGTACTTGGTTACTTCGTCGCCATCGTGGATGGAGAGCATGCCATGCTTGAGCTCAGAGATTGAAGGCATGTGGCCAGGGAGAACACCAATTTTTCCAGTGATTGCAGGTATTGTGACCATGTCCACCTGCAACGAATGGAACATAGAGTTAGCTGGAAGGCCTAATAGTTGGAACTTAGAAGGCCTAACAGTCGACTTTTCACACTCAACAGCTCATGTTCCTAACAAAAGAAAGTCTGTAATTGTATATATGTTCTTCTGTTTCCACTTAAAACTGAAATGAAGATTGATCATGAGCTACACTACTTACTTCCATTTTCACTTCCACTTGCAATCGTTCATCTAATTTTGAATTTTTTTCAGGAATCTGCCAAAACAGTTTGCTACTTTACGTGTTCAACGAAGGGAGACAGAACATGCAACTTGTAACATGGGTTCAATCTTTTCCTAAATTGAGTCCAAGTGTCAAAAGAGTAAAAACTAAGGTCTACCGATTCAGTAGAATTTCACACGAATTACAAAGCTGTGTCGTATCATCCATTGACCATCAAATTCTGAAAAACAAGCATCATAATAAACAAGAAGCTAAAGTCCACTTCAAACCACTTCCATGTTTTACAACATGCATGTTAACTCTCTATGCAATGTTTACAACCTTACTGTGCCATGCCATGCCATGTCAACTTAGAAGTGGACTTTAACACATATATGCAGTGTGTTAAGTTGCTCAATCTATCGCCTCAAACATCAAATATGTGCACTTTCCACATTCAATCAGAATTAAGATTCTAAATCAGATATTTATGGCGTAAATCTACACTCCCTATGCAATGTTAACAACCCTACAATCAACCTCGGAAGAGGACACAACCACCAAAATGCAACATACCGAATTGTTTAATCGAAAGTAACAGGGATCGTCTACGTTCAACACATACAGTACATGTGTAGACTTCACGCCTAATAATTCGCTCTTCAAATTAGCAGAGTGAACTTGCACTGTTCTATCATTAGAATGGACCAGTATAGTTATACACTAAAATGGACAAGAGAATAAAAGAAACATCCGTTTCATCTGACTCTATATGCACGTTCTCAGGATAAAACTGTAACAATACAAACTAAAAAAGATCGCTAAAGCCAAACGGTTCCAGGTTTCAAACAGTCACATGAAGTATTCTCTCAGCTCAAATGAATAGTTCAACACATACATTTGTATACTTCACACCAAATGATTCGCGTGAACTTGCACAGAATAGACCAGTACAGTGAAACACTAAAAATGGATATTAAAGACCTAAAGAAACATCCCTTTCATATGAGTTCATACACACATTCTCGGGACGAAGCTGTAACAATACAAACTAGAGAAGATTGCAAAAGCCAAAAGGTTCTGTTCTTTCCGAGTCCAAAGAAAAATACACTCTCAGCTCAAACAAACATCAAAAACATTAACCAAGTGCCCTCTTCAACTAGGCCAGACAACATATTATCACATCAACATCCGTACTAACCAAACACTTACTATACCATGACTCCATGAACTAGCTTATCAGCTATTCAGCTAACATCTAGATTATCATTTACCAGCCAGTTTTGCTAATCAGATACCATAAGAACGAAACCAAACGTTACACAATCAACATTTAGTAACACAAAGCACAAACAAGAACTCAAAATCTCCTTGTTTTGATAACAAAAACAGCAAAATTGAGACTGTACTATTGAAAATAAGCAAATCAGAAATCAAAATTCTCCACAAACTGAAAAACCTAGAAGCAATACAGACTCCAAGAACGAATCCAAACGTCACACAATCATCATTTAGCAACATAAACCACAAAACAAGAACTCAAAAAGCTCCTTATTTTTAACAAAAACAGCAAAATTGCGACTGTACTATCGACAATAAGCAAAACAGAAATATACCCTTTTGCTGTACAAGCTGGGAGAGTAGGGAGAGCTCAAGTTGAGGGTGACTTTCGTCGGAGGGTCAGCTGAGGGGCGAGGTCGAGCGAAGGTTAGAGGAGTCTTGGGCGGGTCAATGTTGGGCAGTACTCGCTTCCAGGCGGTCATAAAGGGGTCGTCCTCCGCCGACGCCGCTGTGGAGAATCGGCGGCGGAGGGAGAGGGTGGCGCGGCGGAGCATTTGGGGAAGTGATCGCTCGGTTTTGCAGGTCGGGAAGTGGGAGAGTGAGAGCTTGGAGCTGTAGGTCTGTTGAGTGTTTGGAATTTCGTCGAAATTGAATTTGTTTTTATTCTACTTATGACATCAAAAGTCCGATTCATGTTCCGTTTAGTTCAGTTCAGTTTACCTTAATTTCAGATGAGTTCGGTTCAGGTGTTTATATTACAAATTTATAATTAAATTCAGTTCACTTCAGGCCAGGTCAGATATTTTCATGTGAATTAAACAAAACCTTAGTTCAAATTATAATTGAATTCAGTTCCGCTGAGTTTGTTTAAAATTATGATTCAGTTTAGACTTAATTCAATATGTCTAAAAATATACGAACTGAATTGAACGTACACCGAATTCATATTTCAAATAAAAATTTTAACTACGCGAACGGATGCGAAGTGATAAAACTAAATTGAACTGAATCGACCCAATTAATTGAACTACACTGAAATTTAGATAAACTGAATCGATCCTTACGCTTCGATCCTTACACTTAAATGTGTTTATTGCGTGTGATTTTTGTTGAGGATCCTATAAAATGTCACATTTTTCTTATAAATGTGGTATAGGAGAAACAAATTCTTAGAAATTGGGAATTTTTTCATATACTTAAACTTAGTTTGATTTTCTCAGTATTGTGAATACACTTTATTGAGATCAAATGTAGTTTACTTCGGACGGTTTAAACATGTGTATGAGTGTTTTGTGGACTTTTTTACTTCATATAAAAATTGTATTTTATAAAATTGTCTTATAAAAAAAGGTGGTATAAAACACCAGATACATTATTAAAACACTCCTGACATTATTAAAACACTCCTGACGTAAGTCGTCACCGTATTGCCGAGCAATTTGAAAAATTTCGGCAGTCGTAGCTCCAACTCGGTAAAATAAATGCTGATTGTTTTGTGTGGATTCAAAACTCAACAAGTAGAGTTTTGATAGTAATTTGTGTTAAATTCGAACAAAGGTTTTGAGTTCGACTCCACTTGATAACGACTCGTATTTATATCAACGTCTCAACTCTCAACGATCCATTATATTGACCGGGTTTGGTAACCTAGATCAGGATTCAGGAGTAGTACCATGATTTGAGCTTTTCAAATACTACTGCGACATATTTTCACCCGTGCCTACAGAGTTCTACCTAGTTCAATCGACTCTGTCGAATCGAAAGACTCAAGCAAGTTATGCTCAATTCTATTGATGCAGAGAAGCACAAAACTTGCTGCCATATCTCCACACACATTGTTCCACAGATGAGATCAAACAATCAGAATGCACTACAAATTCCGGTAACCAATGTCCAAACACTAACTCAGTTAAACCCCTCAATTCCATTTACTATTTTCCAGTTATCTGTTTCCTTAACCCGGGATACTCTAACCACTGGCTAAACAATCTGGTAGCAGGTTTGCATCATATTTGTCAACACAAAACGCCTCAAAACTCTATACAGCTAGCTCAGAAAACAGAAGTAACATCTATGTTTCTGCTAACTAACATCCTGTCATTTTCGTCGAAATGAATCTGAACTGAATTTAATGAATCTGGGCTAACTCAAATCACACAAATACAAAGCATCATAAAACATACTGCATCTCCAAACAAAGCATCCACTGATTCGAAACATACATAAGATAACCATCATCTGTATCTCTGTCTGATAATTCAAATTCCGACATTAAAATAAACCATGAAAAAACATAATGTCTTTACACAAAGTACACATTGACACAAATTAAGAACAGACTGCACCTGAATGTAGCACTTCAGCCATTCTCCATATCCCAGTCTTGTGAGTTGTGACAGAGCCAGAAAAGGATTCTTCGAACGGTGAAACCATGAAGCTCCAGTCTGAAAGGCGATTGACAACTATCCTGATTTACAATCAGGCTCGACTTCCTCACCCTTATGAACCATCTTATCCGCCCGAAGGAAGAAGTTGGGAGTGTATAATCTCCTAACTGCTGGAAATCCACAAGTACCGATTTTAGAACTCCTCTTATCGCTAATATTACAGGACACTAGCATCTCACGAGGAAAACTCACAAGCAGTATCTCCCCATCTTGAAATTTTGTGATAGGGTAACAATGTAAGTCTGTTGGCAACCATGTTGTCAGTACTACCATTTTCGTCCAAGACTTCGCATCTGCATACTTTTCCATTGTCCATATAGTCTGTGACATCATAGTAAAATCCAACAGGCTAAATCGACCATCATATATAGTTAATTTAGTGTCGTACAGATAGGGAACACGGGTAAAATGTGAGCTTAAGCCCTGGGGCCCCAAAAATTGACCACACGTCTCGTTGTTGAGGTCAAAGGTACATATTTTTAACTCAGGCGGCTCAACATTGTTAGATTTGAATGGAATCCAGTTTAACGCCCCACCAAACGAAAGCATTGGTGTAAACGCTTCGAAATCCATCGAGGACATGGACAGGCTTCTCCACTGGTCATCAACTCCAATTGTGAATATTTTGAAATCTACCATATCAGCATCCAAGATCAATCCTCCCCGGATTTTATGAACAGTGCTAATCACCTTAAAGTTGTTTCCAGAAGAATTAAAACCAAAAAAGTACTGCACCGTACTTTGACTACAAGGAATTCTTGCAATTACTGGAAGTGAGATAGGATTTCCCATAATCGGATTTATGACTTTAACACCGTAGAACCCGGGCCTAAGGTCATAATAGCAGAGTAAACCATTGCACATGCCTCTTAGACAAAATGTCCAATAATCTAGAGCCCGACCAGACAATTTTGGGTTAATGAGAGATGGAACACAAACCCTATCTTCAGAAATTTCTAGTAAATTTACCAAACCCGGGCTACCAAAAGCAGGGAAATTCATGAGGGGCTTAAAGTATGAATTTTTAGAATAAAAGGCAGAGAAATCAGGAGTGGAGATGAGCTTGTACCATGAGGGGCAAACACATTTAGATCGCACGACAGCCTTAATTGGGAGCCTAGAAAAGATTTCATACGAAATAGAATCTGGAAGCTGTAAAATGTAGCAACGATTACTTACCCCATCACTGGTTGATCTTCGAATATTGATTTTCCCAATCGCACTCCCACGGCTCTCCATGACTGATGCACTGAAAGCAAAATGCGGATTAGGGCTGGCTTTATTAGGAATTCTCTATTCCACTTCGCGTCACAGTCACGCTGTATTTAAGAAAGCAGACATTCAATGTACGCGTCAGCAATTATACCACTTTAACATAAAATAAGACACGTGCGATAAATGATGTTCTTAACCAATCCTACACTTTGATTTGGACTTACTGGTCTCCATCATAATTTGCATATTAAGCTTAGAAAGATGACTGCAATCAAAAGAGCACAGATATTATGAGAATGGCAATCTGCAGACACAGAGATAATGAGAACAGCAATCATCCTGGTATCAAAGTTGTAATTTGAGAACATGAACAGAGCTAGCTAGAACAGTTTCCCTACGGCAATTGAGTTCGTTTAATGACATCTGATCCTCAGCCTAATTTCTATCATGTAGTAACTAACAAGTGATAGTGTTAATCTAATAAAACTGACTAGTACGTTTGTACTAGGTTTAAAAAAAAAGTGACAGTGTTAAGGAAATGTGAGCTAACCGAATCAGAGGCCCCCTTCTTCATGGCCATTTAGACTGCAATTCAGCTGAGAATCTCTGAACTAAGCTGAATATAATTACTCTAAATACAACCGTGAACAACGGGGGCATGGAGATATAGGACATTCGTAGGCGAAAGAAATGCAATCAAGAACATAGAACTCTACACATGAACTTAATCCCATAAACTGAAACTCTAGAGTCTAGAATAAGCTGATAACTACTCATAATATTCGAACAAATACTGCAAACAGACCAGGATAGCATAGCATTATAGAATGAATAGTTTAAGGACTATTAAAGCAAGAAAACAACACAAACAGAACTAATTCAAACCCCCAATTCAATTCAACAGAACCCTAACTAAATCAAGAATAAAATGTACACATGAGTTCCTAAATCAAGAGTAAGAGTTTGTTAAAGTAAGAAAACAAGAACTAAAGAGAAACCCCAGCTCAATTTAACAAAACCTCAACTCAAAAGTACTCAAATGAAGTAATCAGTCGCTTAGGGTGAAATTTCCGGCGAGAACCCGGCCGGAATTGGCTGGAAAAGTGAAGGAAGGGGGCCACTATAAATTAAAACAGTTACCAGTTTTGCCAATAATATAAATCTTATTTTTTTGAAAAAAAAAAATTGGTAATCCACTTCAAATTGGGAGTAAATGAGACAACATTATCGATTCACAGGTGTTCGAGTCATTCCAGAAGTAATGAGGAGATCCTCACTTTACCGGTTCAAACAAAAATAATTAAAAAAACAAATAAATAAGTGTTTTAATTCATATTGCGTGTAATATTAGGCCGTTGTCAAATTTTCGAGAAACATATTAAGAGAAATCAGTTTTTTTAGTTACATCCTTGAGTGTTTTAAGCTTTTATCTAGTTGTTTAAATACAATATATTGAAAAAAATCGAATATTACGAGAGTAACTCTAGACAATTTAACATAAAACTTGCTCGTCTTTCATAGACGAGTATGTAAAAAGAAAAAATCAGAGTTAATTTCCTTAATCCTGGTTGGCTAAAACTCTCCCTCTCTAGTCTGGTAAGTCATGTTTAACCATGTTCTATTAAGTTCGGTTCAGATCAATTCATTTAAGATGGTTCTGATAAAATGGATTCAAAATGTTATATGCCAAAATTACATAAGCATTGGAAACTAGTAATACAGCCTAACAGAATACAGAAACCAGTACAAGAAATTCCATTATTGCATTAGAATATGAACTAGACTACTTACAATATATCAAACTGACATCTTCATGAAAAATAGATAAAAACATGCCTTATACAATGAACTTATTACATGGTAATCTTATGAGTTTCTTCAATCTGTTCAGTTCTTCCTTGCAGAAAGCTTGTAGTGTAGTCCATCAGGGAACTGGATGATCGGTGCGCGGATTATCTTCCCTCCCTTCACCATTTCCCATCTGTCATTACAGCGAAAATTATCAGTAAGTAGCGTATTTCTGAATTCTCATAACTCCAGCAAAAGTTGCATGTATGGAGAGTTACCTGTATTTGGTGACCAGGACATGTAGAAATGAAGCCAGGAGCACTCTGCTGTACTCTGCACCGGCACATTGCTTCATCCCCGAACCAAATGGCATGAAGCATTTTGATACAACGCTCGGTTGAACTTCCTGCAGGCAAGACAGAATTAGGCCTAATTTGCTTAAATTGATTAGTTTTGTGTTTTTTATGGTGTTTTTAGTAGAAATGAGTAGCTGTTTGCACCTTCCAGCGCCATGGGTTGAACTTGAGGGGATCCTCGAATTTATCTGCGTTCAGGTGAAGGCCAGCCGTGGCAATCATTATCACCCATCCAGCAGGAATTGTGTGTCCTGTGATCAAGCATGGATACGCAAATTAGCATCTTTATGTTTGTTAAAACTCTCCAGTATTGAGAAATTCGAGGGGATCATTGCCATACCATTGAAACGAATATCCTGTACTGCACGTCGAAAGAATCCAGGAGCGATGTTTCCTAGCCTCAGAACTTCATTAACAACCTATAGCGAACAAGGAGCGAACTATATGTAAGTGTCAATTTATGATTTGATGGTGATACCTACCGAACTATTATGTATACTGTACCTGAAGTGTAAATGGCATGGATTTGTATTCGTTCCATGTGAGTTCAGAATCGGGATTTTCTCTGTTCTTGATGAGATTCTCATGCTCGGCCTGATGAGTTCAAAAACAGGTTAGAAATCTCACTGTCTGTTAAAATTTACTGCTCGAAAAAGGGCTGAAATGTTGTATACTCACAGTTAATTCTTCCAAGACCAATGGATGTTCTGCTAACAACTTGAAGGCTAATGCTAAGGTAGTCGAAATGGAATCAGATGTGACGAATAACAGTCCAAACATCAGCTGAACTATGAAATCTTCGCTCAAGTACGTTTCTGTTTTCCTGTCATCGATGATGTGATCAAGAAGATCTCCATGATTCCTTTCAGTTTCCGCCAGCCTCTTTACCACCACACCCCTCATCATTTCCCTAACTTTCTTGTGAATCTGCAGACACTTGTGATGTGCAGTACCGGGGATGTTAATGGGAAACGACATCATGCCTTCGACTAAGTCCCTGAACATGTCGCTGAGATTAAACGGTGCATCTTCCAAATCTCCACTGAAGATTTGCCTTGCAGCAAAATCAATTGTCATCTGTTTTCAGCAAAATCATGTCAGGTCAGTTAAGTTCGGTTCAGTTCAGTTATTTTTAGGCTAATCAAACTATTTACCATGACAGCTTGACTTTTAACTTCGACTGAGTCACGACTGGCCCAATTCGACAGAGTTCTTCGTGCCATATCTTCCAGCTGGGGCAGGATCTTACTCCGCAGTGCCTCTACTCCAAAATGACTCAAAGTCAAGTTCCTCGTATACTTCTTCGAAGACTGGCTAGCTTGATCAAACACTTGCGCGAAAGTGTCCATCGACCATGTTTCAACGAGCTTTCCATCTTGGCGAAGGAGAAAGTGGTTGAACTCCGGGTCTGCTGTAATAATCACCGGTCGTCCTGCTATATTCGTTCTAAAGATAGGTCCATACCTAAGACAAAGAAGCACCATTATATCAGTATCATCACAGGGTGAACAAAACATGAATCACAAGAACACGATCTTCTAACTTACTTCTTCATCCGCTTCTTGATGAACGGAGGGAGGTCCAACGAGGCACTGGGGATGACCAACTGAATGGTCTCTCCGATGAGAGGCAACCCCATCGAACCAGGAGGAAGAACACCATTACATTTCGGATTCATCCACCGGTACACCCAATGAGTAACATAAGCAGCAAGGAGTGTCCCAACTAGCAAGACAACTGATGACATTGACAAGTCCAGTGGTATGTATGAGGATGCAAATGCTGCCATACTTATAAATGCAAGAGAAGCTGAGACTGCAGTTTTCTGGTGATGGCCTGATGGGATTAGTAGCTTCTGTTATCTGTATTTATAAACACTGATGAAAGTGATCATGAAAATGTCAGTTTTCAGTGGAGATGTTAACATAGTACAGATTATACCATGTTTTGGCTCTGGACATTGTTGAGTTTGGAAAAGGACATAAGAAGGTATATGTTCTACTTGGCCAGTTTGAGGATCAAAGTGACTTTGGCCTAATGTTCTGCTATTTGTCTCATTTCCATCTGTCTTCTAATACATGCTTCATGTTTTTTTGATGATCAAAGTTTCATAAGGCAAGCATGATGCCTTGAGTATGATTATTTTATAGTGGGTGCGTCGAATAGATTTTCAAATTAGTCACGGATTATTTTAAGAAAAATGAATTCGCATGATAAAGTGACTGATTAGGTCGTGACAATCACACACTTATGAAATTTTAATTATCATTTTTTTATAAGTGCGTAAAGTAGATTTTCTAGTCAATCACCTTATTGACATTCACTAGATTGATATATTTACAAATAAGTTGGAATCACCTAATAACATGTCCGACCAAGTTGTGCTAAACACACACTACACACTAAGGCTTTGTTCAATTCATCTTCAGGTGTGTTCGGTTTAGTTCAGTTCAATCCAGTTCAGGTCAATTCAGTTCAGTTCAGTTCAGGTTTGCGTAGTTCAAATTTATATTTGAATTCAGTACAGTTCAGGTCAATTCAGTTCAGTTCATGTTTGTGTAGTTCAAATTTATATTTGAATTCAGTACAGTTCAGGTCCATTCAGTTCAGTTAAGTTAATTTCATTTCAGCTCATAAATTTTTAGATGAACTGAACCTGACCTATATGTTTGTTTACGAAAATGAGTTTATAAGGTGATTGATACCTAATCAATTACCTTATGTTTCGAAATGGTACATAGAATAGTTTTTCAAACCAGTCACTTGATTAACATTAACTAAACAAACTTATTTTCGGGTTAGCAGAAACCATTCGAGAAATTGATCCATCAAATCCCATAGAATTCACATTTCATATATGATTGTCAAAACGAACTAATAATGTGACTAGTTATTGATAAGTCGACTGATACACGATCACGCAAAACAGAAAATAAATCACATACATATCATTTTCATTTCAAAACTCCCCAATATTCCAAGCATATTGAGACAACACACCCAAATTAAGAAACCTTCAAAAATAATTGCAAATCCAATTATTGCCAATCACCAAATTTAAAATCCCTAATCCACAAATTAACCCCATAAAAATTCAAAACAGTGTGGGTCCCACCTACACGTCAGCATTCACATATAGCCTTTTCTTTCCTTCGTTCTTTCTTCTCCACGAAAACGACCAAAATTTTCAACTCCAGAGCAAAAATGGGGTGTAGCAGTAGCAGCCATATGCTTTCCTCCAGGCCACAACCGTCTAGAAAGTCACCGGAAAGTGGCTACAGCCGGACCAAGCGGAGGATTTCGTCCCTTTTATGTGGTGTTGGTTCCTCAAAGTCAACTTTTGAGGTAGTCTTTTGATTGCTTTGCTTTTGTGCCAAGTCTGATTTTGGTTGTTTAAGGTTTCACCTTTTTGTATTTGATGTATTGGGTTTGGATTTTCTTGGTTGAGTATTGTGATTTTGGTGTTGTGTAGTGATTTTTGTGTTTTGGGCTTAAAATTGAAATGTTTTTGGTTATCTTTAGCTGATTGTTGATATGTATCATGTATATCTAAGCGAGCAAGTATTGTATTAGACGATATGGATATAAGCTAGATATAGTTCGACATATGGTTTTGACCATGTTGTAGCTAACAACATACCAAGAACATAGGTCGGTATGTATTTAACTTATATTTAGATCGTCTAACATAAGAATTCATATAACTAATCTTGTTTTCGGGTGAGTGAGAATAAGAGATGTGTATTATATGCGGGAGGGGGGGGGGGGGAAATATGATTTTATGAAGCTTATT
>JAYMSL010000144.1:0-34622 GCA_036897195.1 Plantago coronopus
AATTATTGAAATTTTTGTAGCATTTTCAACAGAACTATACAGTTACATGTCTAATTTAGATATTTAGATGTGGAAATTATTGAAATTTTTGTAGCATTTTCAACAGAACTATACAGTTACATGTCTAATTTAGATATTTAGATGTGGAAATTATTGAAATTTTTGTAGCATTTCAACAGAAGGCATGCACAATATCTGAAAAGCAATTAACTGCCCAAATCAGTTATCCACCCTTTAGATCGCTAGATCAACACCAAGTCCTGCCACCAAACTAGCAGCCGAGCATCAAAAACGAAATGCACTTTTAAGTTCCGCCACAGAAATCCTGCCTGAGATGGTCTCTATAGGGGCCTCGAGATGATCTATAGGGACTATTCCTATCTTATGCAATTTATTATATCTTGAGATTAACAATGAATAAGACGCTTTAGGACCTTAGGTTGATCCTCGCATCCAAAAAAATCTACTTTGAGATTTGACCACACTAATATTCTATCACAATTTCTTATCAAACCAGAAAAATATTTGTGTTCAAACAACATATATACTAAAAAACTTGTGAAGAGTTTAACATACCAGTAATCTGCAAGTGCTGCAGTAGCAACATGGTTTAACAACACCAGGTAAAATCCCCTTGCAGCTAACAGTTTCCTAAGTTTGAAGACTTGCCTAATTGCATACAACAAGATTCTCCATTTCTGGGATAAGTTCCTCTTCATCTAGTTGTACTTCTAATTGTCTCAAACTCCTCTCTAATCCACTGCAAGCTTTAACAAAATCATCTGAGCTACCCTTCAAACTTTCCAGTTCTGAAAGCATTTCCTTTGCACTAATCGAAATCTTTCCAAGAGCCGACTTAATTGCTGAAATTTCTTGAGGTGGGTAAACACATGCTCCTACCTCGTCGACTTCTACTCCTACTCCTTGACACAGTTTCAAAAGTTTCTCCAGAGAATCTACTGAAATGCCACAACCATCCGAACTTTCATTTTGCAGCAAACCGCTGATTGAACGAATCAGCTCCTTTAGTAAGACAACTGTTTCAGACACAACGTTAGTTGTTAAATGTGCAACTTTCATCTCTTCGGGGGACAAATCGTTGCCCAACTCTCCATCACTTAAATAATCAGAATTCTCAAATTCTTCTTCTTTTTGTGACACCTCATCAGAACCTTCATTTTCAAGGTTTGCAGGCTTCAGTTCTTTTAATTCTCGAAGAACATCTTTCACGGAGACTGCAACCTGAGTCATTGCACGTCCAATAGCAGTTACATTTGACGATGGAGTCTTCTTCAGAGCCGTACAAGCTTCCCAGACCGTACCTACAAGCTGGGTAATTGATAGTTTCTGATCTTTATTTGGTGATCCATATGAAGAGACTGCTGCTTGTAATAACTTGAAACTGCTATCGACCACTTGCTTAGCAGATGCAATAATATACGAAGAGAGGGTTGGTCCTGCACCAACTGAACTTCCATGGCAATGTAGAAGGAAGCCTTGGAGTGCATTGATATATGCAGCCATATTGTCTTCAAGGACTTTGGATCCTGGAGTTTCTCCAGTGTAAAGCATCCCAACCATAGTAGCCTGTTTGGAGACTAGTTCACCCATTTGAATCACCTCTTTCCAGCTGATTTTCTCAAGAGAAGAAGAGGGTTTCTGATCTAGTATCTGCATAGTTTCATGAATCGTGTTGAGATGTTCACCCAGTATTCTACTCAGTCGCTCTCTAGCTGCTGCTTTTGCCATGTCGGCTCTGCAGCAGAAAACATTGTTACACTTAGAGAGGGAACAAAAACACAATTATAGATAATTAGATACAAAGAACATGTGTCACCAGTCAACATCCAACAAAAATGTGTTATCTTCTATCAGACCCGTCCAAGAGATACGCAGAAAATATTGTATGACCATCCAAGAGATATACAGTATACAGAAAAGATTGTATCAGACCATCCAACAGATATAAACATGTCCAAATTATAATTAGGCCTTTCCCCAAAGTTCAAGTGTCCGTGCACTTAACCCTGAAGTTTATGTACCGTGCACTTTCCTACAATATACTTCTTCACGTTTTAAATTTCGTGCACTATATTTCTTGAAGTTTCAAATCATGTTAGTTTTTCCATTTTCCGAATGTGATTATATAAAGAATTGAAATCATCACTCATGCACATTGACAAATGAACTCTTTGCCTTACCTTTCATTCGAGTGTAAGTTAGGGCAGAGAGATGGTGGTGACAGGAGGAGGTTGTCTCCCGGAAAATTTTGAAACACATTTTATTACTGAATATTCAACATATTTAGAATTTCATGACACCGAGATATCAATTCCGTAATCCTTACTCGTATTTCTGTCTCTGGTATTGAGTGTGAGTATAATTGCAGGAAAAGCCAAATTATTAGATAGGAAATAAGAAAATATGTTTCTTGGTTAGCTCTAGTATTCTGTAAACTTGTGTCTGGTTTTTTGGCTTATAATTAATCTCACCCTAACAACCCAAGGGTTATGCGACCCTGGACTTTTTGGCAATACACAGACTCACATGCTCTGATCTTCAACTAAGTAGAAAACAATGGCACAAAGTTGAACGGTACCAAACTACTAAACTAGGTCTAAACTGTCTCAAACAAGTAAACTAGGTCCAAATGGAAGATTAACCAGGGTTGATAATGCAAAATCATGAAAAGCATCAAAACAAAACCCACTGCAAATTTTTGAGAAAGGATCAAAAATAGGAGGAAAGATGCAGAACAAGTTGGAAACATCCAAGACGGCAAAAACAGTAAAGAGAGCAAGTGTGTAACCGAAGGTGGAAGTTAAGAAGAGAGTGGAAATCATGACTTACAGAAAATTGAAAGGAGGTGGAGGGAACGAAGCGCCGGAAGAAGAAGAAGAAGAGGGGTGGGTGCCTGCCGTAGATATGGAAGAATTCGTCGACCAGGGCAACCAAACCTCTGTACACTAGATAGAAATTCAAAACCTACCACCCCCACACATATAAGAGCCCAGCTCAGTTCTGGGCTTTTCACCTCTAATATTCCGGCTGGCCCAATATAACCTAATTACTTTCTCTAGCCTTCCAATATGTTTTAACAAACATTTTCTTTTTCTCTTTTTTTCCTATTATACTTTTTCTTTTAAACTGAGCTGACATTTTCTTTTTCTAATTTATTATTTATATTTATTATTTTTTCACTACTTTATTTAAGGGTCCATTTTTTTTTAATACCATTTTAAGACGTCTAATTACATTTTAAACCCCACTATCCAAACAATTTAGTCCAAAAATCAAGTTTTTTGAATTTTTTGTTAAACAACCAAACAAGACTTAAGTAAATAATTTGCATCAATGTCTTTCAATTTCAATTTTATTATTGTTTCAACTCCTACACTTAAAAAAATTATAATTACATCCCTTACATTTATTAATCTTACCCAAATATTACTAATAAATTCTAATTAACATTTTTAAAACATTAACTAACCCTAATTACCCAGTAATTAACATTTTTAATTTTTTTTTATTTCCCTCCATGGAAGCTTGGATAGCTTCCATGGCGGAAGCACTGAGCTTCCACCATGGAAGCTCGTTTCAGAGCTTCCATGGAGCTTCCGCCATGGAAGCTCATTTTCAGTGCTTCCATGGCGGAAGCTCTGGAAGTTCATTTCCATTTCTTCCATGGAAGCTCAAAGCTTCCTGGAAGAAATTTAATTTTTTAAAAAAAAATAGGGAGAAATTAAATTGGGAAGAAGAAGGTAAGGAAGATGAGGGTTTGGGGGTTAATTTCATATAAGTTAAAAGTTGTAATTTGCATTTTAATCCATTCACTAAGTCTTTGTTTGGATGTAATTCAAGTTTTTGAATTTTTGGACTAAAATGTAATTGTTATACATAACTGTCATTTATCCGATATTGTTTGGATACTGGGGTTGAAAATGTGACAACTCGTCTTAATGAGGTATGTTTTGGTAATTTTCCCAAGAATCAATCTTGATATGGACTTTGGTGGGAAAAATTAATTGATTTCCAAAAAATGGTATTTATGTTGGAAAAGATATGCACTAGCTAGTTTTCAACTACAAACTATGCGATATAATAAATTCATATATCAGTTGTCCCGTCCAACACTCAACAATCAACAGCGAATATAATAAGGTAAAAATCCCATGGTCCTAGTATAATATAACATGTACGTATTACGAATTGTGTGTTTGAGTTGTAACATTTTGTAGCGATCACAACAAATGGACGCGATGTAGAGGGAAATGTTCTACGACGGAGAGAATGCATGAGGTGTGAAATCGGAGTGGTTGTTTGTCATAATACTACAAGCACATGTCGTAGCACACAACCATACAATTTCAGGAACTGCCTCGTGCCTCAGCTCTGCAAGAGAGTTGATAAATTCATGTGGTCACGCCGTATTCTCAAGGCCAGACATACACACAAGATTCAACATGCTTAAGCAAACACATGCAGAATTCAAAAGAATTCGAAACATAAGTGGTGCAATGCACAACGAAGCAACAAATGCAACAAAATATCCAACATGGTTTTCAAATCATTCCCACCGCGTAAGTTGTAGTCGCCATAAGACTATTGCTATTGCTTCAATTGTAATAGGTGTGATGATATGTACTAATAATTTCCTACAATGATATTTTCGTGCAGGAAAGTTTTATGTATGTCGATGCTTATCGCAACTTCGGTGAACCCCACTAGGAGGAGTTGAATAACATTTTCGGAGATGTTTGACCATGAAGAAAATCGAAGGAGGGAACTTCTTATTATAACCGACGCAATTTATCCCAACTATAAATAAAGAACTTAATGGTGGAGTCGCATTCCATCATACAATTGTCCATTTCAAATCAGACAAGTAACTATGTAATTGTTTCTTCTTAAGCTTCTTAATTAAAAAAGATTGTTCAACTAACCGTGATTGAAATTATAATGGTAAGATACAATTTTAAAAACATAATAAAAAAACACATAACCATTGTCGATAAATACGTGATTTGTCTACTATTCAAATTGCTAGTTCATTGAAAACTTTGAACTTGTTCAGTTTAATTTCAGTTTGGTGCGTTGAACATGTTCGACGAACCATATTCGTCAACCTTCGAACTGGTTCGTTGAACAAGTTTTGAACTATTGAACAAGTTTTGAAACTGGTTCGTTGTTCAACGCACCCGTTAAAAACTATTGAACTTGTTCGAAGGTTGACAAACATGGTACGCACACATGTTAGATTTTTAGATACACAAACTTAAAAATTTATAGTCTATTCCACATGTGAAAATGAAAAATGGGCTATCATTTAATTAGAGTATCAGGTAGGAGGGGCATAAATAATATATATTCATTCCTCCAAATAAATCTTCAATCATTACTCTATCAAAGCTTAGTACATACAGAAACCATCCATTCATCACCAAAAGCTAGAGATCGAGTTATCATCATCAAACGATACATAGAGCAAAAGCAAAACATAAGACTAACTTTGTGTCCTTGAGTATCAACATCAACATAAATCAATATAGCTTTAGAAAAGAAAAAAAAATGCAGCCAGCAGAACTCAGTCTAGAAGAAAACGCAAGAAACAGTTAGAAACATAAATTCACTCAACCTTGACCTGCTCCGGCCCCTGCCTCGGCCCAGCGCCGTCGATGTTGCTGCCTCCACAACCTTCCGACTTAGTACTCTACTTCTGGCTGATTGAGGGTCATGCCCTCAAAACTGGAGACCAAAGGCTCCGACATTAAAACTGCGGGAGGGTGAGGTGGAGGGTGAGGTTGACATGTGGTCAATACCTCCTCCGAGACAGACATTGAAACCAGAGTATGAAAATATGACCAGAGGAATCAAATATACATGATGTATAGTTAAGTACACAACACAAACAAGGAATAGCATGCACTCTTGAAGTTACCTCATTTTCCACCAGAACTTCATTCCACACCAGAGGTTACATCAACTCCGAGACAAGCATTGAAACCAGATTATGAAAAGATGACCAGAGAAGTCAAATATACATGCTATATAGTCAAGTACACAACACAAACAAGGAATAGCATGCACTTTTGAAGTTACCTCATTCTCCACTGGAACTTCATTCTCCACCGGAGGTGGCATCAACAGAGGAGCGGTAGCTATTTGACTCAGCGGCACAGGTAGGCATACGTCGTAGGGTAATATCTGAAAAAATAAAACAAACAGTTAATGCCTTTAAAATAGTCAATTGATACAAAATATTCCAAAATATTCAAATTCAAACACACTTGATCAACAGTTATGACTTTGAGATTATAAACATCAAGTCTTTTAGTACAATACTTCTCGAGTGGAAGACTGTAATGACTTTGTATCGCAGGCTGAATGAACGAAATTCTTTCAAAAACTATAACGTCCAACACGGGTGAACATCCATTGAAAACACGATGTATTCCCGGGTTAGCCAAAGCAGCTTTGGACTCAATCAAACTTCTTTTTAGATGAAACAATACAATTTCAGGCCAATTCAAAGAACTAACCTTCTCTAAATCATCAGCTAATTCAAACCCTACCGGATTAACCTTTTGGTACAAGGTCTGAGGGAAAAGAAATTGATCGATGATAAACAAGGTAAAACGTTTTTTAAAGATCACCTCATCCTCCTTTGTCCCAATCTTCATGTCAACGATATTATCCCTAAATGATTTGGCATATAGGGTTTTTTGCCCCCTGTTAAAGGGAGATAATTAGGAAAAGAATAGTGTTTCTTCAACTCAAAGAGATCGATCACAATCCCGGTATCTGCAATACCAAGGACCGATGACACCTCATGGCTGCATATTTGCATTGTCGTAGATGGGTTGAATACAAACTGTGTCCAATCAAACTCATTATAGAGCTCGAGTGCTAGAGGCCCACTAGCCTCTCGGTCGTTTTTCAGATTTATCAAGTTCTTAAAAATTGAAGAACTTAATAAATCAGTTTTGTGTCCTCAAATCCTTAAATAGTTTAACTATTTTACCTAAGCTAGTAGCACATTTCACTCTCTGACGAACTTCACTCATGTTGATGACGAATTATACCTAACAAATAAGAATACATTAGACAATTATACCAAAAAAATCATATCTGTATGCAGACATTGCTTTGATGATATATAGTTACTGTTCAAGTTTTGAACTATGTCGACTAACATTACGAAAGAAGAGAGAAGAAGATGTTCCAATATTTTCTATGTTATCATTGATATTACTCTTGAACTCTAGGATGTTTTAACTTGATGAACTCATTAATTACCAAATCACAGTCAATGTATTGAGCTAACTCACGTTCACCATATATGGACATAGAATCTGCTAAGTACTCACTCTCCATCTTATCACGCAAAAGTATCTTGACAAAACCAGACTTATTCTCCACTCTGAAAACAGACTTACAGTTTACATAACAAAACCTGAAATCCAAAACAAACAAAACCAGTTCTCAAACTTTGTCCTAAATCCTAATCCTCCGCTTTACGGCTCTCTACAGTATACATAAGTAAAACCCCAAAATTAAAGTATAAGTAAGATACTTTCAATTTCACATATATACAATTCACAAGGAAGAGAAACAATATAGAATTAGAGATTAATATCAAGCAAAGTACCTCTCAAACAGGAGCGAATTATTAGAGATTAAGATCAAGCAAAGTACCCCTCAAACTGGGGCGGAAGTAATTGCTGGAACTGGAAGATTGAAAAATAAGGAGCTTGTCTGTGTGCTACGGTTAACCCATAAATATTAAACGGAGAACTGGAAGGTTAAGTCATTTACTCTATTTTCACATACTAAAAACTCCGATTAATATTTATGTTAAAAAATTCCGATAAATGTAAAACATAACCGAGTACCAGGGGCGAACTCAGGATCTACGATAAGGGGGGCGAACTTTCATATACATAATAATTTCAAAAGTTCGAGAGTTAAAAACTTGAAAAACAGTAAATATTATCCTTAAAAATTATACTTTTTAAACTTTAGGGGGACAAAATTTCAAAAAATCGTAAATATTACTTATAAAAAGTTTATGCTTAAAATTTTAGGGGGCGGACGCCTCATATGCCCTGGGCCGGAAGTGCCAATCAGTATATTGTTGTTTTGGAGGAATGGAGTAGTATTTTGTATTTATAAGTTTTGAATATATTAGCAGTAAAGCAAATGGTTACACTTGAGCTGTATACTGTGAGTGAGTTGTGTGTACTGTCTCGGGCCAAAATCTGTTATTGCTTCCGTACCAAGGCTTAGACGCCAAAAGCATCCCTCCAACACGGCCCTTCCACTCCGGCAAGGCCTACCCACTGGCGTCCCTGCTCCACGAATTGGTGGCTTCTCGTCGCGCCTCATCAAATTAGGGCTTTTTAAAGTTTTAGGAAAGTGATTTTTTCACTATGGATTCAACAATTTCTACCCCTAAATGGAACGTCGATCGACCCTTCCTCACCGGCCGATTTCACCAGGTTTGATTTCTTCAAGCAAGGCTTAAGGAAGTACATACATTTAATTTATTGTTTGATTTCTTCAGCAATTTCATGCTTCAAGTTGTTTTCTAGGAAATTAAGTCGTCTACTTCCGGAGCTACTGAATCCAAGGGTTTATCCGTTGATTCTTTAAGGTACATTCTATTGCAAAATGTTGTTTATGCTGCTGTCACTTTATATGCTGTATCTTTTAATCTCATTTGTTTGCTGTGTAGTCTTGGGGTCGACAAGCCCATAGGTTGCTACCATGCTGCAATTCAGGTAAAAGAACCTGTCTATTTAGTTTCTGCTGTGTTGATTTCGAAAGGAGGGCTAAATCAAGTCATTTGGTTTTGTGGCTTGCATTTTAGTTGATTTGTTGTGTTTCTGCTCGATAACCTGAACGCCTAGACTAGTTGTAGAGTTTAATATCAACAAGAACGAGCAATTTCTATTGCAAAATGGAGTATTTTTCTGACCTTTGAATATGCCATGAATAATGTTTGTTGTAATTTTGTGAAGGAATTGATTGTTATTGATGATCTCTTATCGGATTTGATTGGGATTGAAGGACGATATACTTCAATCCGGAGGATCCGGGGGAAGGATGATGCTGTGACATTTCATGTTGATGCATCGATGGATTTAGCTCTTCAGGCAAACTCAGTTCTCTTTCATGTCTTGGTTTCTTTAGTTCATCTGTTACTCCGATTGTTTATATGTAATCTTATAATTGCAGGAGTCAGCAAAGCGGCTATTCCCTTTGTGCGAGAGCTACTTACTAATTAATCAGTTTGTTGAGTCGAGGTCCCAGTTCAAGACTGGTTTAGTCAATCATGCTTTTGCTGCTGCACTGCGAGCATTACTTCTGGTAGGTTTTTGTTTACATTTTTTTTTAATTTGATTTTTAAATTGATTTGTTTAAATTTCTGGAATAAAACTGAGGATACGACAAAATTTGTTATATACAGTAGTCTTGTAATCTCCCATGTATAATTAATTTTTATTATTTATTACTTCCTAAAAGGTGGCTTGCAAAAGAACATGTGTAGTGTGATTCCCTACGTAAATGGGGCATGTTACTTTGCATTTATACCATGTCTAGTGCAATTTGGATGCAACTAGATCTGTTTGGCATCTGAAAAGCTGAAAGTTTACCTTGTGGTAATTGCAGTTTTTAACAGCAGAAGCATTGCAATGTGTTTCTTTCTCTAATTACATTATGAACGGAGGCATTAATTAATAGTTTATGTTTAAAACTGAAACGTGGTTTATGTCATCCGTTTCCGCAAGCTCAACTCTGCGGAAGTTGTGACCTGGCCAATTTTACATGGATTTGTGTATTTTAGGATTACCAAGCTATGGTGGCTCAGCTGGAGCATCAATTTCGGTTAGGAAAGCTCTCAATTCAAGGATTGTGGTTTTACTGCCAGGTTTGACCAAAACGCATACTTACATGTTGTCACTTGTCATGTGTTATCAAGGAATTAATTCCTGCTTCTTTTATATGTCCCTCACAGCCAATGATGAGCTCCATGCAAGCCTTATCCATAGTGATAAAGAAAGCTTCAGCCAATAATTTTATCGGTTCTGCTGTTCTTAATCTCTTGCAAAGTCAGGTATAACACAATATCACAAAAATGCTTTCCTTTTACCTCTGCTGCTGGACCACTTCAGCACTTCTCCTGGTTATCTTTAAATATGTTCTCAAGAAATGTACTCTCCCAGGCAAAGGCCATGGCTGGTGATCATGTAGTGAGGTCCTTGCTGGAAAAGATGTCACTTCATGCAAATCAAGCATATCTTGGAATATTAGAGAGGTAATGTCTCTCACTTGATGATCATATCTAAATCGATTTCTACTGTAATTCATTGTTATCAAAGTGTGCAGCATGTAGGAGAAAGTCTTAATGGATTTCTACACAGTTAAATTGGCCCGAGAGTGAAATTCAAGGAACCTTACATTTGCAAGTAATATTGAGATACTGAGTTGATAATATATGCACGGGGCCATTTTCCTCTTAATTTATCATCAACAACTTGAAGCACCTGATGTTACTTGAAGAATTCATATTGGAGGTTACTTGTCACATTACAAGATTATAAGTTTTGTGGATGATGCTAACTCTAGTTATTTAGGAGACAACTTCCTTATGCTGTGCAACTATATTCGTAAGGTTCAAATAAGCTGCAGGAAGCTACATATCATAGAGTATAATATTTATAATGCTTAGAATTCAGATTTGCTTTTGAGGGTTTGTTTTGTTTGCCTGTCAACATGTTAAATCACTGCATTTGTACGTTTTCTGAAATCCACGCTAATTATAGGTGGGTGTATGAAGGAGTCATTGATGATCCTTATGGTGAATTTTTTATTGCTGAGAACAAGTCTCTCCAAAAGGTATGACCTCATTTAGACGTTAGTTCTCCAAAATATGAGATGCAGAAACTGATTGAATCTTACTATCAATAGGAAAGTCTCACACAAGATTATGATGCAAAGTATTGGCAACGTCGCTACAGCCTGAAAGATGACATTCCTAGTTTTCTGTCAAATGCTGCTGAAACAATTTTGACGACTGGGAAGTATTTAAATGTGATGAGAGAATGTGGACATGCTATCCAGGTTTACATCAGAATACTGTTGAGATGCTTTATCAACTTTGTCCTAAATATTTCGGTACACATTTTTTATCAGATTGTTTTGAGTAGGTTCCTGTGGCAGAAAATTCGAAGTTGACAACTGTTGGGTCAAATCATCGTTATCTTGAGTGTATCAAATCTGCTTATGATTTTGCTAGTGGTGAATTGTTGAGTCTCATAAAAGAAAAGGTCTGTTTCAAATAGTTTCATTTGGCATATGTACTATGGAAATTGTTTTTTTTTTCCTGATGAACTTTCACTGTGTTGTTGGCAGTATGATCTGATGGGAAAACTGAGGTCAATTAAGCATTATCTCCTTCTTGATCAGGTACATCTAGATCTAGTTGAATCATTTTATGGCATGTTTCAATGGGGACTTTGGTGGGTTTAGTGCTACATTTACCACTTGAATGCAAACATAGGAAAATGTAAACAATGTACATTGTACATCCTCTTACTTGGTTGGCGGAGCCAAGTTCTAGCCATTTTCGCCTATTTTTGTTGCACCTGAAAAAGAATTTGTCAAAACGCTATTAGTGAACGAATCTTAGCATTATTTGGTTTTTGGTAGTAAGATCTAATTTGATAAAGGAGTTCTTTCTTTCTGGAAGCTTATTATATCTCTGTTTGATGGCGACTTAACCTCTCCTATTTAACCAACATTGAAGGGAGATTTTCTGGTCCACTTTATGGATATAGCTCGAGAGGAACTGATGAAAAAGCCAGATGAAATTTCTGCCGAGAAGTTGCAGGTCTGTCTGTAAATATCACAATTTAAGGGAACTTATGTGTTCCTCTATCTGGATAACATGGCTTCTATTTGCTGTTGTATGCAGTCTCTCCTGGACCTGGCATTGCGGTCCTCAGCAGCTGTTGCAGATCCTTTTCACGAGGACCTGACGTGTTATGTGGTCAATGCCTAATCTTTACATAGTTATGTCGGTATGTTTGGAACTGTATATATTTCACCTGCTTTGCTAAATTCCTCATGTTTTCTACCAGGAAAAGACCACTTTGTTGAAAAGATTGAGTACACTCAAAGATCTTCAAATTAACCAGACTGTTCCCAACAGTGGTGACCTAGAAGAACCTGTGAGCATTACAGGCTTGGAAACATTCTCGTTGAGTTTCAAGGTATGTTATTTTGGTCAAGTTCTTTATTTCATTCCTCTGCATTGATCCTAGTAAGAATATGAGTGTTTACTGGGTTTTATTGTCCCGTGAAGTATGTTAGCTTTCATTCTTTTGGTTATTGAAGATTGATTTTTGGACGTGAATAAACTTATCTTCGTTGGCAGAGGGGCTTTCCGTTAGTCCACAATTATCTGACATTAGGTGCTGAATTTCTGAGTTAGTCAGCTACAGCAGAATTCATTATGCAAGTCATGGGTGAGCAAGATTTTGTTAAAAAAATAATCTAAAAATACTCTAATGAAAATTTGACGTGGAATCTTTGAAAAAGAGGATATGAAGCAAAGGACCAACTTGACTGGCTTAGAGGATAAATACTATATTGGATCTCACAAGTGGAAACTACTTGAAACAATGATCTGAAGAATTGATAGTTTTCTGTATCGTCCACGTGTCATAAAATAAAGACCGTTCTCAGCTAGGAAACTTTATCAGAAGCCTGAGTCTCTCGTTTTAAGGTCTAATCTTCCTGTTGCAGGTCCAGTGGCCACTATCTCTTGTGATATCGAGAAAAGCACTAACAAAATACCAGCTGATATTCCGGTTTCTATTTCACTGTAAGCATGTGAATCGCCAACTTTGTGCAGCATGGCAATTACATCAGGTCTGAGTCTTGTATTATTTTAGCTGCCTCTTGTAGCTCATATACATACTCCACTCCTCTTATACCACCTTATGTCTGTATTATAGGGTCTCCGAAGACTTGATATGCAAGGGATAGCAATTTCTGTCTCATCGTTGCTCTGCCGAAATATGCTTAAATTTATCAACAGCCTTTTGCACTATTTGACATTTGAGGCAGGTTACAGATCTCTAACTTTTCTAGATTCTTGTGCTTGCTAAATGACATCATAATACGTTGCCAGCTACTCCGTGTGTGTGTGTATCTATTGTATAGTAGTACCAATTATTAATGTAATACTTGAGCGAGCACAGTTTCCCTCGACATATGTTTTCCCTTTTTTCTCCTTGATTCCGGGTCTACATGGGAGTAACTTTTCTTGCTAACCTCTGTATCGTGTGCTTTTCCAGGTTCTTGAGCCAAATTGGCATGTGATGCATGGTAGACTTCAAACTGCAAAAAGTATTGATGAGGTAGGTTGGGTATTACTCTTAGTTGTCCTGCAAACATCTTGGGGGCTTAAATATGATTTTCTACTTCTAAGCTCCTCTGGCAGTCTTTCATCTGCTATTTCACGGTGCAGGTTATACAATATCATGATTTTTTTCTTGAAAAGTGTTTGAGGGAATGTTTGCTCCTTTCACCCGTTCTTCTCAAGGTATGTTGTTCTTGTGATTTGCCGGAATATGCTATCTTCAGCATAGGATTTTGCATTCAGTTTCCTGCAAAATAAGTGCCATATACCTGTCTCTTGCAAATAAGTGGTTGTGGGATTCTGGTTTTAGTAACCAAAAACATCTTTAGAGATGAAAAATATTAGATTCTCTCCAGAAGAGGACCTTGTGATTATTCATTCATAATTTCGCTGTACTGCTGCCAAGTATTATATGCATTCCACGTATTAATATTTGAATTTGTTCTCACCATCTTTTAGAAAGCGTACCTGGAATTTTGCAGTTTATTTTGGTGAGTGAAATACAATTAGATTGACTTTCTCAGCTTTGAAATGTAAACAGAAGCTGGAGAAGATGAAATTGATATGCCTTCAGTATGCAGCAGCAGCGCAGTGGCTAATGACGTATTCCATTGACACTCCGACTACTGATGAGCCTACTGTCGATAAATTCAAGAAATTGAAACTGAGGACCCCAAGTCAATTGCGGAAAGTAGAATCTGAAAATCCAACAGTAATTGAATCTATTCTGTAAGTAAAAAAGAAATTCCAGCTAGAATTGCATGTGAATCAGGGTTTTTTTTTTGAAGAACTTGTGAATCAGGGTTTTACTGACGTGGATTATATATTTAGGAAATTTGAAGCAGAATTTTCTGCTGAGCTTCAGAGTCTGGGACCGATATTAAGCAGCAGTTCAAGGGCGGAACCTTACTTGACTCATCTGGCTCAGTGGCTACTTGGTGTTGGGAAGGACTGAGAAGTCGGTTTGTTATTCTTTGAAACCAATCAGTCACTGGCTCAACACAGCATTTGGCAAGTACACGTGTATATATATTGGTGATTATGTTCTGCTTGTGTGTGGATTCACAATGACTGGAAATTTGCAATTGCTTTGCATCGTTATCTGTTTCTGGTTGACCATGTTCCTCCCAGTATTCAGCAGCAAACAGTGAATGAGCTTGGTTACTTGTAGTAGCTAACACCTAACAAGATGGGGCGATGTGATTACAGTATTGTAGCTGTAGGCCGGTGTCTTCTTCATCATCACCGTGCACTTCTCGTCAAAACAAAGGCCCTTTACCTCATGCTGGGTGTTCCTACTCGCTTCCATTTAGCCTTGAGCACACCTGGTTTTATGTCATTACATGTGCTGTAAGCTCCAGTTTCCTAGAGCAGTGCTCCATGCTTGTTGTTGTATAATCTTTTTACGATTTTCTTTTCCGATAGGAAAATATTTAAGACTGTTATCTGATTGTGCTCTTCATTGATCTTGTTGTATTCCAAATTCCAACTCTTTCAAATGGTACATTGCTCAATCTCTTTCGAAAATCATATTGAAATTTCCAAATGAGACCTTCTCAAGATGTATTTTCATTTTTGTCATTTTGTACGTCCCTATTATAGAAAATTCTAAATAATGTATGGTCCTCTAATGTGTCTCCTGTACATATGTGGTCCGGTCCTTTGATGTGGTAAAATTTTCCGCTATTAAGTCCTTTTCACCATTGATTTCATATAGCTGACTGTCCATAATGCACGTTTTAGAATTAACTGTATGGAGAAAAAGAGAAAAAAAAATGAGTTTAAACTACTTGAAATTGATATTCATTTTATTTTTTCGGTCCCGATCATTTGTATACCCAAATGTCTTATTTAATGTTAGACTGAAACTGTCAAAAGTTTTATGAGATGTTACATTGTTCTTCAGTTTTATTTATGATGAAATTAACTCAAGTACCAAAATGCCACTCTATAAAAGCAAACCACATCTACCATTTTCAGTATATATATTTTAAGAAAACCTCAACTCATCACATAACACTCAACCCAAGATATCATTATGGCTGGAAAATGCTTCAGGAACACTTGTTTGTGGATGATTCTGGCAATTATCTTTGTCGTCGGAAGTAACAAACACCTCGCTTCTGCAAGACGTCTCCTCTCAGATGAAGAACTTGTGAATCCTATTATCGGTACCTATGATGATGAATGGGGATATGATCCAGAAAGTCCAGAACCGTCAATAGATTTCACAGGTGCCTCTGATTTCACAGACGCACCCTTGAGCCCTCAGTCAGATGATTACGACGACATAGATGTACCAGTGAGACCAGATGATTACCCATTCAGTGATAACATATTCATGTCTGAGTAACATGTATCTTAACTTCTTGATCTACTTGCATTTTAGCCGTCGGATAGCTTGGGGAATCAATTTTGCTCATATTGCTGAAGTTCCAGTTGAATAACCGAGATAATCCAAGTTATAGTCCTTACTTTCCTAGATGCGCATATGTGTGTTCTTTGCTGAGGATGTTTTCTTTTGGAAGCGGAACTTATATATACATTCAGATTTTTATACGGATTGAATCAATGACTTATGACTACTTTAAAAAATTTGCTTTTAACTTTGAAAAACTGACAACCAATTAACGTAGAAACAAACGATCCAATATTACTAATAACAATCGAAGTTAGTAAAATATAAGCTTTTAGTGAGGTCTTGGCAATGTAGCTAGAGACCTAGAGTACATATTCATATTCAAATGTAACATGTAATCGATCAATCACTATATTAATATTTATTTTAATATTTGCCACCTGGTTGTTTTTTGAAAAACTTGCTAGAGTTTTTATCTGAATGAGATTTACGCCGAACGTTTTTAAAGAGACAACAACTTGGGTTCAACACGACAAGTTTTGATTAGTTTAAGTGGGTCATGGAGGTTAAGACACTGGTTAAGATTGTCGGTTGGGATGAGTGACTGTAACCAAACTATTTACATATGGTTTATACGAATAAGAAACTTTTTGCCTTTTCGTTTTTTTATTAATTTTATTTTGTCAAACAATACCTTTCATTGTACGACCAACTTACTTTAGTTAAATAAGATCGTACTCACTTATAAGGTGAGTAATCAAGTCAATTTAAACAAAAAAAACTAAGGATCCGTAAAATTCATCTGAAAATTTATGAACTGAACAGACTTGAATTAAAATGAACTGAATTCAAGTATAAATTTGTACTCACAAACCTGATCTGAATGACTTGAATTTAGTCTAAATAGACTTGACCTGAATTTAACTAAGAACCTAACTCTATGACAATGTATCAACAAAAACATTTAAAGATGATTGATTTCACTACCTAAATGGAATTTAATTTGAACCTAATTGTAAATGTTTGGATAATGGGTGAAGTTTGGATACAAGAATACAATTATGAACTTAATTGTAGTACACAAACTTCATCCATCTTTTTTGAGTGTCTTACAAAACTTCACCAATTACTAAATAAAAAAGTTAAGCTACATATTAAAACTATTTTAACATTAATATTAATTATTTATCATAAAAAATAATCCCACCCCACTTAATTTTACATATATTTCATTATTTTAACTCGTTTTCTTAAACTGCACGTAAATGTAATGGGTAAAATTTTGTGGGAGGGAGGGAGTAATACTCAAAATCAATTTATTTTGGTCAATGAAATCATTTAACTGACGTGCAAAAACGCAAAAGGAAAGCACGAAACTATAAATAACACAAGTAATTCTTATTCAATACTACCCATTCAAGTCATAAAACTGCCAAGCATTTATAGGATTTTATGTTGGTTCTTAACTTAGAGAAAAACCAATAAATTCATGCAGCTCGTTACCACTATATAAACCGAACTAAACACACCAATCCCTGTCAAAAAGCTCTGTTAAGTTTTAACCACATAGGGCACGCAGTTAGCCATGGCAAGAAGCTCCAACAGCACTCCTGTTTTGATTTTCTTAGTGGTTCTTCTAGTTGTGGCAAGCGCAGGAAACTGCGCCTTGGCAATTCATCCCCGCAACCTTCAACCTGGACATGAGGATCTAATTTTGAGTGCACAATCGCCCGATTATACCTGTGATTCCAACAACAATATTACAAACTCAGACTGGGCTCCTCCACCAGAAGAAGATTATGACTATCCAGACTCCAACACCAGCCAGAGTCCCCATTCAGATGATTACTACAATACCGGTGAGTAGCCTGACAATAGTTAGTTGCAGGATGCTAATAGCTCAGTAATAGTCAGGATTCAAGATGTTAATGGCTCAGTAATAGTCAGGATTTAAGATGTTAATCAAATTTAGTTAATGTTATGAACTTCTTCCGTTTTCGGTCAACATGTGTTTATCAACTTCTGTTTTGAACTTGAGATTCTTGATCACAAAGAGCAACACATCCAACCATACAAATACATACGAGACTTTATGTAATGAATTAACAGATATTATTGTTCCAGAATATACTTAAAAGAGCCGGGGGAACAATATCCCAATATAAACCTCTGGAAAAAGATTTATTATCACAACAGTAGCATTTCCCTATATCAGCACATCTCATATACAAGGCATTACAACAAATATATAGACCTTTACGTGTGCAAGTCTTGTGTTAAACTTTCTAACCCTCGATGTAATAGCAAAAAGATTCTATATGGTAATCTTTATCATTACCTTTCTGTGAGCGGCAAATTACGTAAAAACAAATCCCGCCCTGAGTTGTATGTTCAACCATATGTGACAGTTCAGGAATGGTAACTGAATGCGAAAGAGATTTTCCTACTAAGCCAGAATTGTATACTGATAACCAAAAATCCATTATTGTTTGCCTGCTTCAGTGGTTTCAGCATCTTCCGATTGGTCAGCTAATTTGATAATATCTTCAACCAGGATCTTTCCTTCTAATAAAGAGGGAAAATGCAGAAATATAGAGTTAAAACAATGATGAAACCGAGTGTAGACTGTAAAAGTGACCAATACACAAAGGAGAAGGGGGAAATAAAGATGCCCACACAGGCACACACCAACACATACTGTAAACATTTGACTCCAGGTAGGAAGTGGATGTATTAGACTGAATTCAATACATATTTTGGCATCTCCCATTTCAAGGGCAGAGCCCAGGCCTTTACTCGCTTGACATGATTTAATCAATTTTCCTTTTTCGACAAAGAAATGAACTTTACACTTGCATCATGTTCCTTCTGATAATTTGCAAGATTTAGCAGTGGAACACCATATGAAGCACTGTTTTAAACACTTGTAATGCAACATGCGAGACAACAATAGCAACTAAGCAATTATGCTGGTGACTCGGAATAGGTTACATGGACCAAATGAAGAATCATGTAAAATGTGGGATAAGTATCTCTCCTTTAGATGTTTCAACACAGCATGGTGAGGCACCCTAACTAGATAGTAACATCCAAGGCCAATAAAAGCATGTGATAGAATTTGACATGAACTTATGTGAAGATAGAACATTAAGGAGTAATAATGTTTTTTAAGAAGTCATTCACACAAGGAGACGAATAAATCAATAAGCAACAATTTTAGAACACCAAGGGAAAGTTCGCAGGGTGGAGAAAGCAAGTGATGGGCTAACCTCTATCTTTGGAAAGCTTCCCGATAAGTTCTTGAATGCCTTCCTTATCCAAGGTGTCTTTCAGGTACATGACGGCAGATGCAACTTCCTCTGCGGTCACTTTGCCATCATAATCCCTAACAGTGAATGCGTACGTTAGTCAATGGATGTGAACAAAGTGAAACTCCCTGCGTCCAAGAAAACTTTACCCATTTGCCATTTTTGACCGTCCCTACAATAATATTACAACTTGGCCACCACAAACAACTTTATCCCACTAAACTTGTCCTGTTACCTACTTCTTTTACTACTTTCAATTTTCCTCCTAAAATTACGCAGAAACCATAATGGATAATGTTATATGGGACGGACTCATATATGATATAACTAAGGACAGAGCTTAACAAATAACAGGTAATTTGTTTTGGGACGGAGGGAGTAGGATAGTATGAAAGGTGCAATCACTTCAAATAAACAAATCACAAAGACATTTAACCACTATGTGGGCATACTAAGTACTCAAGGAGTCAACGACGAGATTATGATATCATCAAGAAGGCAAATTTACTCGGACAATTATGTATTCTATTTTCTTAATTAGTGGGAGCAGACTGCTATAATTGACGAGGCATGATTTGATCTGCTATGCATGGCAATGGTGATTATAGTTGAAAAATGGGGGAAAATGAGGGAGAAACACACTGAATAATCTACAATTGATACACACTAAATCAATGAATACAATCCCAAGTCCCTAAAACGGAATTTACAACCTAACTTCCATACCACAAAAATAAGTACTCGAGTTATCAAGAATTAGATCCATCTCGGGATACTATATGCGGTATTAGTAGTAAAAATAATTAACAATGAAATACAGTATCTGTCCAAATACTCAGAGAAGCATCAATGTCTAGATGAATGCAATACCGATCAAGCAATCGCCAACGGTCGCCAATTTTTGCATCCACATCATCAATCTCCTTTTCAAGCTTATGGAGCATAGCATCAACCTAAATGTGAAATGCCAAAAAAACATGCCAGTGATAACCAATTCAATTAAAAATTAAAATGACTATGACAAAAAGGAAAAAAGAAAAGAAAGAACATGAAGCCTGTTGAAATAGCAAAGCCAGACTCCATATGTACTGTCCTTACCCGGTTTATAAGTGCTGCAGATACTTTATCACCGGAATCGTTTTCAGCAGCATTATCATTTTCCTCCCGAGCTGCTCTATATGCCTTCTTCGCTTCTTCTTCTCCATCAGTACCCTCTTTCTCTACCATATTATTGTACAGCTCTATCTGAAAATTTACATTTCACATGAAGATCTTATTTAGCACCATAAAGAACCTTCATATTTTCTACTAGAATCTTTCCAAACTACATTTAGCATAATTATTGGCAAAATATAGGTTCTAAACATCACATAATAGAATACACAGGAATGCAAGATAGATCCCCATTTCATATGAATGAAGAGATGCCACAGATTACACAAGTGAAGAAAGATATGTGTGACCCATGAGAAATGAGGACTTGTGGAAGAAACAGACCTATAATCAGCTGAAATCTCCCTGTGTCACCAATACCATAGTACTACAAGTTTTGTCTAAGCAACATAGCAATACAACTTTCCAAACATACATGGTTGCAACAACAAAGTGACACTGCCTGTAATTGTTCAGAAATCAGAAACAATATCTAAATGCGGGAACTACAACAAACTTGCCCAAGGATCATGAAAATAGTTCTTAAATGTGCTGACACATACTGACAGTGTAACACATAAAACAAAATTCCAGCCAGGTAAGAAAAAAGATGAAGCAAAGAAACCTGGTAGAGTCATCAAATTGATCCTAATTAACTATGTACATACAGCAAAAAAAGTCATTTTACAGCATCTAAGCTCATCCCAATTAAATCCCAGACCCATTGAATTCAAAGAAAACGAGACCCAGAAGGACTAAAGAATAAATTGAAAGATAATGATAAATTATTCTTCATGGCATCACTTTTATTATTCATAAATAAGTTTAACAGAGTACATCATTGGTTACCTCTTTGTTGACAAGTCTCAAGAACTCTTCACGTTCCCTGCTCACAGACTGAGATCGGAAATTAATTAATCAGCAGGTCAATGAAGCATATGTAACATGCCAACACCAAGTTATATATGATCCTTACAGATGATGATGATAATACGGCCAATGCACGACTGAGCTCACAGAGTTGTTCTTGCTTATCCAGAGATTTTGCTTTTTCTCGATTCTCAGTCTCTTTCGAACTAGCTGCAACCATCTCTTCCAATGCCACATCCTTCTGTCCTGAGGCAGATTCCTTCAACCTAGCCTGCTCCTCCTCTCTCTCTTCCCTCTCTTCCTCCTCCTGTGATTATCACCAACTTTCAGAACACATAAAAAAGAACAGAGCATGGAAACAAGAATCACCACATGTTGGATCTCTCCAACTGAAATTAAAATATAAGAATAGGCTGACCAACCAAACTTCTTAAAATTTGTCACATACATTGCAACCAAAAAAATGAAGCATAATGAATTTACAGCAAATCCAGTTTATATGCGAACATGAGACTGGTAAGTATTGTAATAACTGATGAAGCCAGCAAAAATTCTTGAGGGCTGCTTTGCTATAGTAATAACCACAAAAGGTTATTACATCACTCCGAATACTTAAAGTTATCAAATTTTGTCATGGTTTATAACACAAGATGAAGTTATTGATAACCATAAGAGATGTAAGCTTAAATGTTCAAAGAAACCTAATAGCTGAATGTGTCATCTCTCCAATGATAGATGACATACTTTCACTCAATTATTCTTCTTTGCATGCAAGTGAAAAACAAGCAACAAAGTAAAAGGTAGACCTTGATTAATTCTTCTTGCATCTCCAGGAATTCCAGCTTCCTCTTCCTCTCTGAGACAGAATCTTCAGATGGCAGAGATGTTACTCCAACAGTATCCACTACCTCATCAGGCAGAGATGAGAGAGTAGCTTGAACAGCCTCTTCTGGTCTCACTTTACCAGATACATTGAATGCTCTGTAAAAAGGTATAATGAAAAGAAGTCCAGTCTATGTTGCTAAACCATATACAAAGGAAAGAGGTTTAAATTACCTGGAAAGTATTAATAAAGATGATGGTACTGAATGGTTGAGAGATAAATCGAGCCAATCTCGCAGCTGCACAAAAATACACAAAAGGGGGAGTGAGACACTTTGGCATCGCTTATGCAAAATGATATACAGGGAAAGCATATGAACTCTGTCCTGATGGTTCCAAAGCAATAAGAATGTTATAGTACAAGCACAGCTTTGAGGACCTGCAGCTGGGCTGTTACAATAACTCCAGGGAAATAAAATTCAGTTGGAACTAAAAGTCTAAAACAAAAGGTCCTTTTGACTCTTTGAAAGGCACTGGTATAAAGGATAATTTCAATGATTTAAAAAGCAGATCAGTTGAATTTCAACATTTATCCAACATACAGATGAGAGGCAAAGCATTAATTAGTGTCTCTAAAAATGGTTTAGCCGTTTAAGTTTATCAGATAAATGTAACTTCTGCTTCTTTTTTTAAAAAAAGGTGACGGTTTGGTTCGACATGGGTCGCAAATAAATGAAAAGCGAAGCATCAGGGATGTGGCTTGAGTAACAAAACTACGTTACACTGTTCACATTTCCTCTGAACGGAGGGGGCCCGGGGAAAACCTTTTGCTTGTTTCATGGGAGCTGTCGGTTTCAGCTCATTGAAATTGTTAAAGCATGAAAAGCAGTCCAAGAAATTAATACAAACTTTATTGAGGAACAGATGGATAAGAGCATGAAGGATAAGTTTAACAAATTCTGCTCTATACAAAACAAGTGATCAAATTCCAATAGTCCCTCCCATAATTAGTTACTCTCTTAATTTTCAATATTTACATCGAGCACAACTTTACGTTAGAAGGTTATTGGCCTGCTTAATGCTGCTAAGTACTTGTTTTTTTTTTATAGTACCAACTTCATACAGTATAGAAGGCTTTATTCGGTAGTGACAAACCTGTTGTCTCATTTCATCAACTGAGAGCAGGCCAAGTAGGCCACGATCTCTACATGCCTGACGAAGCTCCTCCTCTGACAGGGAATCTAAGCCCTCAACTTGAATCATCTTGTCATCATTCTTGATCCTAAAAGACCGAAACATGTTAAACAAGAAAACAGTGTGTTCATCATCACCAAGGGAGATTTGGCAGCTGGCTCTTTTGAAGGTTTCAAATAATACTCGCATGCCAAACATGACTCCGCAAAGTTTCATAATGTTCTGTCTGTTTATAGTATTTGAGGATACGGATACAAAATTGTCTTAATTTTCCGTTGTGTTTCATTCCTTGTTCCGGGCGAAGATATTACGAATGCAAGTTGCATAATTATAGTGTATATATATATATTCATGTTTATCCCTTGAATTTAATATTCTTCTAGATTTTTTTTTGTACCTTCTCCATTTTTAACAAATTAGTCTCTCCCCTGGCGAAAAATTTAATTAAACATTCCATTTGGTGTCACTTTAAGTTCAGCTAATACTCTGCTGCTATTGAGGACTGTAAAAGGAATAGCAGAGATTGAAACTTAATCAGCAATCAAAATGCTACACATCATTTCTAATTTTTTATAATTTGGGAAATGCTCTCAACCACAGAACTAAATAGAATAAATCATAGGATGCTAAGAAAGGGGGAAAAATGCTAGCATATGCAACTAATAAAGCACATAAACGGTCTGTCAGAGGATTACATCCGGATTCCAGAATGTAATTAAGATACTTGGTCTGGGATGCTTGGTTGAGAAGAGTATGTTAGTTGAATATTTAATAAGAATGGGACGCATAGATTGTAGCAGAACACATCAAAAGTAACTTGTCGAGAAAGAAAAAAATTGCTTACTGCTGAAGTCTGCTCCGGAGCATATAGCGAAGGTATGCATCAGTACCTCCATAGGTATTGATACCCATGTATTTGCACATGGTCATCAAACGAGGTCTGCAAATAAAATTTTATCAATCTCCCACACCATTCAAGATAACGGTGCCAGTTATTGCCTCGTAAAGAACCAGGAATGTCATTTAAATCGTTTAAGTATGTCAGGCTCGGGCAATTACCTGCTTATGTTATCCAAAGTTAGCTCATCATTAAATAATTTGGCAAAGCCCAAGATGTCCTCGTTAGAGACGCTGGCCCCTGTCCTGACCTGATCAGGCATCAAGAAAACAATACCTATTGGTCAGCTGCGGATACTCCAAAATTAAGGACTCAGGAAAAGAGTTCCAGAAGAATAGTAGACATTCACTTGCTTTCAGAGCAAAATAGAGTTGCAAAACAGCGCTAGATACGAATTGAACTGGTACTCAGATTCAATCTCCTTACATTGTTCATAAAATCATCTAGATCTTCAGCTGTCTTCTTTAGTTCTCCACTTCTTGAGTTTTGAACTTCCTTTGCCATTTCTTTCACTGTTTCTTGAAGGAACTTCGCATACTCTATTCTTGCATTGAGTCTCTTTTTCAGGGCTTCCTGACATTCAAGCATATAAAATCAGATAAATCTGAAACTACGAAGGAATGTTTAAAAAGGATGAAGCTAATTCTTAAACCAAGATAACACTTCAGCCGGTAGGACAAACATCTTGAATTCTTGATATAATCTTTTTTTTTTTGTGCATTTTCCAAGAAAAACCAATGACAGGTATCAGAGTTGCAACTCTGAGTAAACGTAACATAAGATACATTGAAGTGTACATAATTCGGTATCCAAACTTGATAATGTAAACTTATTAATAATCCAATCACACAGTGGAATGTCAAAATGGATCCCATTCTCAGTTACTCGTTAATGTACTTCATCAATGATCAAACAGTGAAGCTATTCCCTATTTGTATCTTTCTAGGTCAATGGTAAGTAATTAGGCATTTGACAAGGTCCTCACACTCTTTAAAACTCAGAAGAGCGAAATCCAAGTAGAACTTGCTCGGCCTGCAATATTGCAATCACGTTCTCTAGTACATGTGGTCATGAATTTCCTGAACCTCTGAGAAATGCAATTATTATCAACTGCAATAGCAGACTTTTTATGCAACTCAAGAAAGTCTTACGTTGCTTTAATTATTTTCACATCCATCCTAAAATCTCCATCGGCAATGGAAGCACAGAAAGAACATGCATGAGATGTACCGGCAGCATCTTCTTTCAATACCTATAGAGGTTCCAGCTGCCAGGGAGCTGTTGGCAATAACAGCCCCAAGGAAGTTGAAATTCATCAGCCTCACTTGACGTTGTGAGATAACAGGACAATTCCCCCAAATGAGGTTATCCAATTTTCTGCCACTTTTTCAAGCGATGCACATCAATTTCAGTCACAAGGCTCACTGGGCCTGTTCTAGCCTAGGTAGTCTAGGTGTGATGCTTCCATAGCATGGTGCTTTGAAACCCAGTTACAAAAATCATTTACACATACGCACAAAAAACACTTAATGAACTTGGAGAATGGACAGAACATTTCAATGACACTTGAATTTATTGCCAAGTGCTACTGACTCTTACCTGTTCTTTCATCTTGTCCTGGAAAGTCGATGGCAACATGTTAGGAAACAATTTGAGGAATACCGGAAGCAAGAACTCCATGAATGGAACAACTAAAAAGACCGCTACAGGAACCAGCCTAAATATGTCAGCAGTTGTTCGTGTAAGCTGTTGCCTCTCCCTCCTGGATAAAGTCTTTCCACCAGCAAGTTTTAACAATAGCCTTGAGCTTATCCTAACATCAGCCCACAGCAGTTTTGTACCTAACCAGTAATGCTGCATGGTAGATTTAAACTCATCCTTCCAATGCCGCAACTTTATTCCCCAGTCTTCCCTGAATAAAGAGGGGAGTTTAGACCTAAAGCAATAATATTATAATACTGTCATTTTTGTGCACACCTAAATCAGAAATGAAATCTGACCTGCTCATTGAAGCAACAGCTCTCAAAGCAGGACCAATGCCTAAAAGCATAGACCACATCCTCTTCAGCAGAAAGCTTGCACCCTTTGGTGATTCTTGCAGCTTCTTAGCCTTTGCCTTGGCTTGCACCGAGCTCAAACCTTCAACTGCCTGGTCACATTCTTCCGGTGAAGCTTCCTTCTTCTGCTTGCTAACCGGCTCTTCATTTTTATCATCGCGGCCTCCCAAATCAGGCTGACCTGCCGTAGCAGTGGATAGGTAGCGCACATACGCTGCTGTAGACTTAGATCTTAAATGGGTAGAGTCCCCAAGCCCCCCGGGCTGATAGTGCAAAGTTGGAGTTCTGTAAAAACCATGCATAAAGTATTTCCTTCGCACATCATACATTGCCACACCATTTGATAGACATCCATCCCTATGATCGTCATTAGTCGATGAATGACTCACAGCCCAGCTCCAATGAGGTGAATCAGTAATTCCTGCGAAGTTCCCTCGCTCAGTACCTAAAACCCCCTGAGCCAAGCCAGGTGCCCTCTTAACGGATTCGAGTAGATACTTTCTCTTCCGTAATATTGCTCGTGAAGCCATTGTAATTTGTAACCTAATAACACATATCCAGCACTATCGTTAACAGCAACACCTATCGCCAGCTCCCTACCGCTGTAGCTCAGATTTTCCAAAAAAATAAAAATCAAGCACGGTAAAATCAGCAAATACTTCAAACTCAAGTGGATAACAGTAAGCTAAGCAACGAGCTAAAACATACATAATCATCATAAATCCACCGACCAAATGCTCGAAAAAAAAGCAGGTAAACCGCGATCAAACACGCATTCTGCTGAATATAGCAACGAACGGATAACCTAACTCAATGCTGCCAATACAGCGGCAGTACACGAAAAGCACAACGGCGAAACGATTGATTGGATAAAGAAGAAATGGAAAAGACGAATCTGAAATGAGTTACCTGAGAATGTGAAGATGATCGAGGGATTAGCAGGTCAATCACGCAAATGACAGAGGAGAAGATGATTTTGTGGAGCACTAGGTGAGGATTTTGTGTATATTACTGCTATTATTGCAGATGAATGACTGGGGCGAATAATGGCTGTGGTTTATTCTAATTGTGCATTTTCGACGATTTTACCCTTCATGACTTGTTGCAGATTAGTCAAACATGGCATGTTTCGTAAGTTCATAGCATATGCCCAGTTAAAGTTGTGTCACTTCCTCCCATTTTATTGGGAAACAAGGGTTAAATGTGCATCGTGAATTCATGATAAGTTGATATTTAATAACAGTATATTTAAATCATGAAGTGTTTATAGCCGAATTGCAAGCTGAGATACTCCGGATGCAAGAGGTCAGGAGTTTGATCTCCGCCATGAGTGATTATATCCCGCAATGGATGATTATGTCATATATGATGGCACGAAGCTGGTAGATCAAGAAAATTTGATGAAAGTTGTTTCTAAGAAGAGATCTGGTTCGAAGGCTCAATCATATACACTCAACTACACACATGCCTATATGATATTTGTTCACAAAAATTACGAACAATAAACGGTTTAAACATATTTTTAAATTTAAGCCGACTGATGTTTTTCATTATACAACATTTATAAACATAAGTATTACATGCAACAACATATTTATTATCAATGACCGACATATGTTGTTGAGTATAACATCTAGCATGTCTATTATACATTTATACCCCTCCAAGCATGTACTGGTATAGTTTTGTGTACACCAAGACATTAGAGGCCGTTTGGTAGACACTTTCCATAATTTTTTTTGCTTTGACCATGTAATTCATTTTTCCTTGTTTGGTTGCATAAAGACATGGAAAAGAAAATGTAGAAATTAGTTTAACTGTTTTGCCTCTTAAAAACCGGGAAATGTTTTTTGCGTACAAAATTACCAAATTTATTCCAAAAACATTTTGGGGTTTATTTTATTTTTATGTGAATTCATTATTATATTTTTATTTTTATGCAAAATTTCATTTTTTTTATGTTCTTTTATTAATTACTTTTTTTGTGGGGTAGGAATTTGTTGTTGGGAAAGACTAACACCTACTACAGTAGCTGCCCCTTCCAGTGTGTGAATGCATTTTAATAGTGTTTTGTTAGAGCATTCATATCAGTTTCCCTATAAAATTTCGAGAAAATTACATATAGAGGCCTTTACAACACTTTCTTACATAAAAAGGCCAAAAGCTTTGCGGTGTGATTTTAGTCAACTTTCATACATTAATATGGGTAGAAAGCCTTTTATGCCCCTGGATCAATTGGAGGCAGAAAGCATTTCGTCTCTCACCGATGAACAGTCGGCTCTGCAACTCTATACTCTAGCTTGTACTTCCTACTGAATTTTTCCCGCCCACACTTCACTCGTAAAATGGTTTACGGGTCGATTCTTGGTATCATAAAGCATTCCCTTGGCCATTTTAGAGCAATCGTCTTCAAGAAGCTTCGGAGAAGGATTTTCTGAAAAATCAACACACAATCTGTATACTTGAAAAATCTGGAAAATTCCCCAAAATTCGAGTAATGTGTTCCAAGTCTTTGAAGGAATGCAGTCGGAAGCGGAGTACTTCAAGTTCCAGATCAGAAAGAGGTAAATTTCTCACCTTTACATTAAGTGTTGAACTTTTGTAGAGTAACAGACTAGATATCTTCTTGAATTCCAATTTTTTTTGTGTATGAACACAGCAAGGAAGAAGGATTTCGATGGAAGATATGAGAAGAGGGACATGGATTCACCGACTACCAGGAAGAGAACTCAGAAGAGGGACAATTCAATCTCAAGTATTATTTTCTCAATTATGCCCTATTAAACTGATCCTCGTCTGGTAATTTTGGGTATTGTAACTTTGATACTAACAGAATTTTGAATGTTTTTCCTTTTGCTGTTGTATAAATTGTTTATTTTGTTATTTATTTTCATTTTTATATTCTTCAAATTGTAAAAGGCATTTATTTCTCAAGTTTTGCTGTGTTAGTATTTTACTGTGTTAGTATTTTGCTGTGTTATATAATTCAAATTTTGCGAGGGTATTTTGTTTTGGGGAAATTTCTGCTAAGCCTTTTCTAGGAGTTTTTTAGCAACTCTGAAATGTCCACACAAATACCCTCTACCTGAATAATGTGTTGTGCACCATTTTTGAATAATGTGTTGTGCTTTGTTTTTTTCCATGGGAGTTTGCAAATTTTACGGTTAGTTTTTTCCATGGAGAGTTATTGGCCTTGTAAACCCCAGCTTATGTAACTTTTACTGGTCCTAAATGATTAATATTGTATATCTCTCTTAAATAAAAGTTGTACAAGTACATAACTGTGTCTCTAACTGTGTTGAGTTAATGAATGGGTTTTTATTTGTAGGCTCAGGCACATCTGAAACAGGGGAGTCCTCTTACTCCACTTCAACATGTTGTTTTTTTTTTGCCTCCTTACTTTTCTGGATTTCACGTAAGAGTTAGATCCTAGATTTTATGATAATTATTGCATATACTTGTAAGTGAACAGTTGTGCACTTCTACATTTTTCAGGAAGTGAAAAATATTCTGATGAGGAGCAATCAACACATGAAGGTTCATCCTCTGAGGATTTAGATCTTTCTGCAACTGACCTAAGAGTCCATACACGAAGAGATGGGAGTAAGGAGGATGTGAACGATGACACCGTGAATGCATGTAGAGGTGTACTCTTATCTTTGTGGAGTTGAGTTCGGTTTACACCCCGTATGCATTTACTCTTTCTGATAGACTAATCCTATAAATGCAGATGGGAAATGGAAGACGAAGAGTAAGAGTAGAGGAAAAGGAGGGGCGTCTGGGTCAGGGAGGGATAAGGGTCGAAGAGTTGGTAGTAAAAGCCGGAGAAAGAGATCAAAAACAGATATAAGGTAGGTCAGAATTTTATTTGCTGGTGTACTTTAATGAGATGAACTATCATTGTTGGCTTTTACATAAAAAGTTGAAATATTTAACAAACAGATGGGATTATGAATACAACATCACTTACCATGGAACCAGCAAAGGATGATCAAAATACAGATAAGCCTGTCTGGATGTCTTCAGATTCAGGTTTGATATGTTGTACATGTAAATTAGATTCATTTGTGTAAAAAATTTCACCACTAACTTTTTTGGGGTGTGTAATTAGATGAGGATACTGCAAATTTGGGGGATGAGTCCCCATTTGTGAAAAACCAGCGACGTTTTGTTGAGTGTTTGACTTGTTTTATTTCCTTCTAGAACTTTTTGAATTGTTTCATATTGTGTTAATGCATTTTTTGAATTATACCATTGAAGCTGGTCTAAACTTGGTTTATTGGTTGTGTTTACAGATAAGGTCACAGTTGTACCTGGAGATTGTTTCTTCAGGTCCAACTTGCAGACAGCTGCAAGAGAGTAGAGTAGATATTCAGTTCCGAGAATGCGTTCGAAGGGTTCCGGTGAAGGCGTTCGGAAGAGTAGTTCTTCAATTCAGCGATCCAAAAGAGGTAACTTTCTTACTTTTATGAAAAATGAGCACCTTTGTTTGCTTTCCTTCTGGCTTCGATTGACATGGCATTATGTATCTTTGCTCATCAGAAAGGAAGAAGCAATTGGATGAAAGATATGAGAAAAGGACTGGAAAGAGCGTTATACTTTTGGATTCAACAACTCCTAGGAAAAGAAATCTGAAGAGGGATAATTCCAAGAGTAATTCCAACTCGAGTATGAATTTCTTGATTTTAAATTGTGTACTGCTTCCATACTTTTGTGACAATACTTGGATAATTATGCAGTGGTTAGATATGAGTTCTGCAAATGAAAACTAGTTAGAATTCGTTCAATTAGGTTTTAATGTGCCTCATTATAATTTATTAAGGCACAAAAATTCCAATTTACTTAGTAGATCTTGAGTGTTGGGTATTTCTCTAGTTCCAGATTATCTACCTGTAACTTCCCATGTCTTCGTGTGGTCTGCACAAACCTGTCTGATGTGTTCTGCACTTGTTAACTGGACTGAGTTATTAGTAGTAGGACAAGATAACTAATTGAAATGCAATTCTGCACTTGTATAGAATATATGTTTAACTCCATACATACTATATGTTTACTGTATCTATCTTTGTATCTAGTAAAGGTGAAGTTAAAACATTTGGTTTTAATTTGCAGATATTTGCGGCTTTAATTTGGGTCTTCACTCATCTGCAATAATTTGGAGAAACAGTTGGTTAATACCAAAACTATGAAGGTTCCTGGCTTTTCAATGCTGCTACCGGTAACTATCTAATCTGTTTTTTAAATTCATCGGTTCTGAATATTTTTATACTAGTATTTTCACTAAGGCATAACTATACTGGGACATGTCACAGTCCAATTTCTATAGTTTTCAACTTCTGTGAATCTTAAATAAGAAAAAAACTACAAGACTTGGATAAATCCTGGTCCGATTACAAGATGGGATATGGAGTTAAACTAACTACTTTGAAAACCTAAAATACACTTGTTTTAGTATACATACCTTAGACTTGATTCGGAGTTTATATGGGTCAGTATAAATGCGTGCATGTGGTCCTTCAACTAGCTGTGACACGTCCCAGTTCAATCGTACCAGAAGTTCCACACTCATTAGGGACTGTGATTAGTCACAGACAACCAGATCATTCTTGTTGTTTGGAATTTATCTTCGAATGAGGTCTGTGACAGACTGGTTATGTTTCAAATTGAACTGACTGGGATTTGTACCAGTCTAATATCAAGTTTGAGCTGTTTATCTATTTAAAGTATCTAATGAGTTTCCAAATTTAAAACATGATGTGTATCAGGTAAAATACTAAGCATTCAAATAGGTCTTTTCAGGAACTATCTCTCTTACCACAAATGATTTAAACTTGAGCTTTGAATGATAACCTATATTTGTTTTAATCATAGAACCGACTGTGAGACTTTGGAAAACAAAACTATATATCACGTATCTAATCCAGATTTATTTTGTTTTCCTCATCAGTTGTTCGTATTTAAAAATTGAAGTGACTATGATTAATTTTATTAAAGAACTACAAGTAAGATAACTCAAGATAGCTTTAAAAAAAATAGGAATATATATACTGTCCTTTGTCACAGTCCCACAAGTTAAGACCTCCTTTAAATCTTGTTAATGATAAAAACGATAAGACTGGGAAAAATCAGTCTGCAGAAAGGACAAGAGGTTGAGAGCAACCATCCTATATTTAAAATGAAGTTGACTGTGATTTGAAACAGTTTGTAAAGGGACAATAGGTGTTTTCAGGAACTATCTCTCTTGCCACAAATGATTTAAACTTGAGCTTTGAAACAGTACATAATTTTGTTATGGGATATTGAAATTTAGAGCTTTGAAACTTAGAATCTTATCAAAGTTAACAACTGTAAGACTGGGACGAATCCCGGTCTGCTCATAGAATGGGATATTGAGAGATATTTACATACTTTGAAAATCTCCCATCCATTGTTTAGTATACCTACCTTAGACTGGAAAGTCTTGTCTTAATCATATACTGTGAGCATGATTTCACAACCCCAATTTCTATAGTTTTCTCATTTACCAACAATCCAGTCAGCTAAGACAAAACACGTTCTGGGCAACGAAGGGGAAATTGAGAGGAACGCACCTACCTTTGTAAATTAAGATATCTGAAGATGTAGGGTTAACAAGAAAGGAATCCCTATACTGGGACCTGTCACAGTTCCATTTCTATAGTTTTCTACGTCTTTGAATCTTATTAACAATACAAGCTAATATAATGGGACAAATCCCGGTCCGCGTAAAAGATGGGATATGGAGTTAAACGAACCTCGTTTGAAAATCTCAAATACACTTGTTTATTTTACCTACCCTAGACAGTTGAGCTGGAGTCTATCTATGTCCTATGGTTAGTATTAAAAAACTAAGCCTAAGAATACCTTAACTGCAACATTAAAACTGGTTTGTTTGATAAACTGGGACATATCACAGTCCCATTATTGTAAAATTTAACATCTATGCAAACTAAAATGGCGAGGGAGAAAGCATAGGCGACTGGGATATGTTACAGTCTTGTGTATTGTGGAGTATAACGAAGAGCTTATCAAATCGGAAACAGGGGGGTCTACTTACTCCACTTCAACAGGTTGTTTATTTGCATCATCTATTTGCTGGATTTTGCAGAACAATAATGAGTTACATACTGCAGTGCTTACATTTCTTGTTAGAATAATTCTATAATGCCAATACTTGAGCTCTTATTTTTGTAAACATAATGCTGGGATTAGTAACAGTATATTAACATTAGGGGAAGATGATAGTATTAGACTGTTTCTAATCCCAGCCAGTATCACAAAAAATTGGATACTTACCCCAGTATTAGTAATCTTAAGAGTATAATAGTACGCACCCAACATCACTGGCTATGTGCTTGTTGTTTCTAATCCCAGTTCTAGACTGTTTCTAATCCCAGCCATATGTTTTCAAAGTTATATCGTCAGGAGCCCAGGCCGTTTGCATCTTGTATCAAATCCTATTATTTTTTAAACATCCTAAACCATCTAGAAGTTATTACTCCGATGCAGTCCTTCTGTAATTAAAAAATTAAGTATTCCTACTTACAGAATTAGCAAATTGTTGCTTTGAAAATTTTAGTTCCCATTCCCACGATAAGTAACCCAGATACCTCTCCTTCTATCCTCCATGCTTACTGTTTGTAATCCCAATCTTCTAAATATGATGATTATGATAATAAAACAACCCCCAAGGTCTCTAGCAAGCACATATCCCAGTAGTATAGTTGTGTTAGAAGGATGATACTCTTTTTTCTAATTTAGCAGGCCTTTTAGGACCACTTTTGATTTTGTTTGATAAAGACCATTTAATATGTCGTATGAATCACTTATACCCTTTGTGTAAATATAATGTTACTAACCCAACCAGACAGTAACACGAGATATGTCTGAAGAAGGACGACAAGGAAAACGACCCGTTCATCAGGCTGGGATTAGTAACATTAAATACTGTGTCTAATCACAGTCCTGCTAGCTAGTACATTGAGTAGTTTTAATATGCAGGAAGAGTATGTATCAATCTGTGGGAACGGAATGTTTAGAGATTTCATTTTAATAGGTTTCACTTGTCTTTCCTCTCTGTTTGTCCTTGATGTCTAAATAGAAATTTTAGATGAAAGAATGTTTCAGGTGAAAAATTTGGTTCTGCTAACGGCCTGTTGTATTAGTTGCTTGGTGCAGGGGTATATGATGTTTCTACGAGTGTAGGTGGTCTCTTTTTTTTGAGTAGTACTTCGTCCATGTTCTATTTTGCTTAGAATATATACCTTTAGTAGCAGTTTGTCTGTTTCCAGTTTCTGATCATGTGTTTATTAGTTTGAAAGTACTGCAGGGTGCGTTCCAAGTAGAAGTGAGTTGTTTCAGAAGTTAAGGTGGGAAGTAAATTATCTGGTTGGGAATTATTGTGATTCGATAATGCAGAGGTTAAACTGGCTAGTTGAGTTCTGATGAGTTGACTGAATGAAAGTTGGTCTCTCTTGGGAATTTTGTATTGTTTGTAGTCTTTTTTCTAGTTTGA
>JAYMSL010000145.1:0-34524 GCA_036897195.1 Plantago coronopus
CATCAAAATAAAACGTTTCTCTCATGGAATCTAAAGTTAGACATAAGTCACGATCTTTCTTTTCAGTTAACATCATTTTATTACAATTCAATTTAGTTTGCTTTACTTCAGCTCAATACAATTCAATTCAATCATGTATCTTTTAAACTAATGTGACACCGTAAAAAACAAATATTTCATATATTTCTACTTATTAGTAAACACACATGTCAATATAATTACCAACTAAACTAACACGGTAATAATGAAATGTTTGTCGCGCGTAGCGCGACTCGCGCATTCTAGTATACTTATATATATATAATTGTTGGAAGCCAGATAATTATAATTGTTGGAACAAATTTCTATTTAATTATTAATCAAATACTTTACAAGTTAGGAAATGATCACCCATTTCGGAGATATTATTACCATGTCGGGGATCGAACCAGTGACCTCTAAGATCCGAAATGTCTCACCTTGCCACTTGGCTACTGCTTTGACATAATATAATATATGTTATATATAGTACACAAATATACCTATTAAATATATTATTTCTTTAGCAACTGTACTATAAAGTCTAAATATTCATCTTCAAACTCAACTCAATTTCCGGTCACTAATTTTGGGTTATCCGTTTTCTTAACTCAGTTTCACTTAAAACTTTGTTCAATTCGCCGAAAAATCTCTGAATAAAACATGCTCCCTCGTTCTTCTCAAAATTTCTTGACCATGTACTTTATCTTAAATTAAGAAAGGTTGTAATATTAGTTTTCGTGATAAGTTATGTTGAAATATTGGAAATTGATTGAAAACGTGAGTGAGATGAAGAAAATGGTGGATAAAGTAAGAAATTTTAATAATAAATAACTGGTAACGAAATAAAAACTTTCCTTAAATGGGTTATTAAGTTTGTAATGAAACTCTGAATAAGAATTTTTTTAGTTTGTAATGAAACTCTGAATACGGAAATGGGTGATCATTTCCTCAGCTTGTAAAGTATTTGATTAATAATTAAATAGAAATTTGTTCCAACAATTATAATTATATATATTAAGTTTGTAATGAAACTCTGAATAAGAATTTTTTTTAAAAGGTTTTATAGGATCGGAGGGAGTATTTAACTCTAGTTTAAACACTCATTTTCTTAACCCATGACAATTTCAACTAATATTAGGCCCCTTTCAGTTTACTTGATAACCTCTGAACTGAACGAAACTGAATGTACTTAAACTGAACTGAAATGATTTCAAATATAAATTTTTAACTATGTAAATTTGAACTGAACAAATGTACCTGAACTAAACTGAAATTATTTCAAGCATAAATTTTAACTATGCAAACCTGAATAAACCTGAACTAAACTGAAATTATTTGAAGTATAAATTTCAACTACGCAAATCTGAACTGAAATACGAACATAAACAAGAGAATTTGAATTTCTGCGCTTCAAAATTCAGCACTCGGTTAAACATAAACAAGAGAATTTGAATACATACAACATAGGAAACTTTTCTTTACCCACAGATTTGCACATTGGCAAGTTGAAGTTAAAAACAAGAAATAGTAGTGCAACTTAAATTAAAATGGAATTTCATTCCATGTGATCAATACTTATCTCATTTATCTTTTTGTTCTCGAACATTTTATACTCCTTTCTAATTAATAAAAAGTAAAAAAATTTGCCGTTTAAAAAAAAAAAAACTCATCTCATTGTTGACTGATAGATTAATACTAGATTACTAGTAGCTGAACAAACCGGAAACTACCAAGAAGTTAGAAAACTAGCTGTTGGAGCACAAAATTGGAACATATATAAACAAAGACTAATTATTAGTACGTAAATTATATATCAGACCATGTCCTATAAATAATAGTACATGTAAAACTAGCAAAATTTCAGCTGAAACTCAATACATCAACTAAACACTAATTGCCCAAAATAGCATTCCGAGTTTCCGATTACAGTTACAGTGAAGGTGTGTGGAAATTTCCTGTACGCGGAGTTTCCATGCATTTAAACCCTAGAATCCTACTCCGGTGATCGAAATCGGAACTTGTTGATTTGAATTGAGTGGTGAATTTTGAAGCGCAGAAATTTATTATGGGAAATTGTTTGAGTTTGACGGATGTGAAGGGCGGTCAGCAGGCGATTGGCGGTGGTGGCTCCGCTCCCGATGGGGGCCAGAACGACGCCGTCGATTACTTCTTCAGGGCTAGAGGCGAACACGCACTTTTCACGCCAATGGAGGTACAGTGAAATATTACTACTGTTTGCGAAATAAGAGAGGAGAATTAGCAACAAAATTTATGATGTTGGGTGAAACATCGTAATCAACGATTCGGAGATGTACAATGTTAGCTCACATTGGCTTTGTTTTCTCTAGGCCCACTGGCAATGACTGTTTCTGGTTGCGTAATTTGGTGGATTAGCTGTAATTTAGGTGTATCTGATTTAGGTGGATTTGGTTAACAAGATCTATGCCAATTGGTAGTTTATGAGAATGAGAATTAGTGCTATGCTGAGTAGTTTAACAGTCATTTCAATTTTTTATTAATCAGCCAAGGCCCACCTGTATAGAACTGAATTGATATCAAGTCAATTCCAACTGGGAGCAAATCTGTTCTATGACTTTTCTTATAGTGTGAACTTTAATGATACCGGATGCGGGTTCCTCAGGTTATCCGACATAGAATAGGAATTATTAATTAATAACGTGTGAGTTGATGGTGTTTAGCACCATTTCATGTAAAGTACTGTTCCACTTGTAAAGTAGTCATGTAAACCACGAGAGGATGAGTCATGAAAAGAAATGTGGAGACGTGGAGGTGCCGAGGATACTTTAGTGCAGTGCAAGCATCTAAGATATGATCTTTCTGTAAATCCTTATTATTTCTATGATACTGTGTAACACACCATTTGCATTTCGCCCGCAGTTGTCTCTCTCAGCCTCGAAGATTCTTGATCAGGATGTTCTATCGAAGGTGATGGAGATATGTTATATGTAGTTATATAAAATTTGGTTTCGTTGTATATTTCCTTTTCATGTATCAATTTGTGATATTGTTTTATTAGATTTATTGTATCAGTTACATTAGTGTGTCAATTGTCAAGCTTGAACTCACATTCATTTTTTTTTATTGTAGAGTGATCCCATGGCAGTAGTTTTCAACAAGAGAAGGGATGGTAGGCTGGAGGAACTTGGCCGTACTGAAGTAATAATGAACAATCTGAACCCTGCTTGGATTCAGAAGATCAATATTACATATCAATTTGAGATTGTTCAGACACTAGTGTATGTTGTCATAATATCATGAGAGAAATTTAAATTAACCTCTCACTCGTCTCACCTACATTTGTTCCTCTGCTTCTCTAACTATTTAGTTCGTTTTTTTTTTTCCAGCTTTCAAGTCTATGATGTTGATACAAGGTATCATAATGTACCTGTCAAGGTATGTCATTTTGCTAGTTGATGTGTGAGATTCTGCTTAATCGCTGAAAGGCTCCTGTATTTTTGTTTGGTTACAGAAGGGACGTATTAGTTACTAATTACTATGGGTGGAAATTAATGAAATATCATTAAATTAAATTGCAATTTTCACGAAATGAAATACGTAATAACCAATGGGTTTGTATAGCTGTCTTAGTCATTTGTTTACCTTGGATTTGTTAATTAGTCGTTTCCTCCTTTATTAAGTTGTTTGTGGTATCAATTGCAGTCGCTGAAGTTAACAGATCAAGATTTCCTTGGTGAAGCCATTTGCATCGTGTCCGAGGTGAGTTTATTTCTTATGGTGTTCTTTTTACGAGACTTACACACTAAGCTGAATGTTATAGGATCAGATTAATTATATTCTAGTTAATTTGAGTGCTCAAGACTAAGTGTTCCATCTGTATAAATTCTTTGGTGGATAATCTGGTTTGCACTTGTATCTGTGCGAGTACTGTTTACTTTCTTAAATTTTACATGTTGTTTGACAATGTTATTTTAACTATCAATAAACCATAATAGATTGTTACGAAGCGGGACCGGAGCCTGACCCTGAACCTTCATAACAAAACTAGACGTGGTAGCTTTGGGACTTTAACTGTCCATGCGGAGGAAGCTGTTACTTCAAGAACGGCTGTAGATATGACATTTCGCTGTTCAGAACTAGATAACAAAGACCTATTTTCTAAAAGTGTAAGTGTGTTTGATACCAAAACTTTTCTGGGGGTTTCTGTGTTTTTTTGTATCCTGACATTTTGATATTATCATATTCATTTGAATTTCAGGATCCTTTCTTAAGAATCTCTAGGATCGTTGAGAATGGGAGTTCTATTCCCATTTGCAAGACTGAGGTCGTGAACAACAATTTGAACCCACTTTTTAAACCTCTGTGCCTGACTACACAACAATTTTATAGCAAGGTAACTGAGACTCTGAGAGCTCCATATCTGGTTAAACTGGAAGCACTTTTATTTGTATAATTAATGGCCGTGCTAAAATTTACATAAATTCTGTATACCATAACATTTCAATGCGATATAACCATTCATGTACGATCACTGCTAAGTGTTATCTTGAACATTAAAAATTTCCAATGGTTTGTATTGCCAAGATAATTATAAGCTATAACTTCACCTGACATTTTATGTTGATCACATTGACCTATTGTTTTCTGCAGGAGAATCCACTAGTTATCGAGTGCTTTGATTTCAACAGCGATGGAAATCACCAGCTAATTGGGTATCTATCACTACAGTCACCATGTAAAGTTTTGGTCCACAATTTCTTTCGTTAATATTATTTATTCGTGCAGAAAAATACAGAAATCAGTGGCAGATCTGGAAACTCTTCACGAAAGTAAAGGCGGTGCAAATTTTAGCTTCCCACCTTCTGGATTCCATCGTCATGAGCGGGTCTATACACTCTCCTATATCTGTATACATGCAAGTATGGAGTAAACCTTGTCATCTCTAACATGTACTTCTTTCCAGGTTTTGAAGGGGAAAATTTTTGTTGATAAGTATGTCGAGAAGCAGCACTATAGCTTCCTTGACTACATCTCAAGTGGATTTGAACTTAATTTTATGGTTGCTGTTGACTTTACTGGTAGATCTCAAGCTATCTTAGACTTTTTTCTCTCTTATGGTCCGTCCGTAGTCTGTACTACATTCGGAGTTCGTGTTAATTCTAACGAGTTCCCATTTTTCCAGGTTCTAATGGGAATCCTAGACTCCCAGACTCTCTGCATTACATTGATCCTTCAGGGCGCCTGAATGCCTACCAGAGGGTAACTTTATCTTAAGTAGAGGCTCACATTTTACGTTTGGGTGGTTTCTGTTATAATTATAAACCAGACCATGATATTCTTTAAAGTATCTGAATATCTTGAGGGCTGAACAAGCTACTTCACTCAAATATACCCAAACTCTTTCAGAATTGAACTGAACCTTTTACAATGTGATAGTGGGAGATGATGGATTTCAATAAAAGATTTATTTCATAAGCATTTTATAATATCGAGGTTGACAAGCATACAAGTCCATGAACCTGTTCTTGTAATTTGAGTTCCAAATTTGCATTTGCCCTTTTGTCCTTCTGAATTTAGTGTTGGTATAGATGTTAATACTAAAAGGTATTTTCAGGCTATACTGGAGGTGGGGGAAGTCATACAATTCTACGATTCAGATAGACGCTTTCCTGCTTGGGGATTTGGTGGAAGAGTACCCAATGGCTCGGTATCTCATTGTTTCAATTTGAATGGAAGTCCAGCTGACTTTGAGGTAATATTATCCTAGTAACTGAATCAATTGAGTTCGCCTTGAACCTGAATTCCACTATTATGAAGGTTTTTCAATTCATAATCTTTGCAAATTAGTACCTCCAATTATAAGCTCTTTTGTTTGATGTGGTCATATGGAGAGCTTCTGTTAGAATTAAGGTGATATGGGCCGGATTTTTCATGACACGTGTTCTACATATCTGGTAAACAAACTTAACCAGTCTTGTTGCCTGTCTTTCATAGGTTGAAGGTGTTGAAGGTATTATGGCTGCCTATGCAAGTGCTCTACACAATGTTTCTCTATCTGGACCCACACTATTCGGCCAAGTTATAAACAAGTCGGCTGATATTGCTGGTCGCTCTCTTGCTAGCAACCAAGCTAAATATTTCGTGCTGTTGATTATAACGGTATGCAGTCATGGAAAACAGCACTTGTTTCCGAAGCCAAGTTTTATTACAATCACAGATAATAATTGATTTATTACTTTGCAGGATGGTGTAGTTAGTGATCTTCAAGAAACCATGAATGCCCTGGTAATGGCATCTGACTTGCCTCTTTCAATCCTCATTGTCGGAGTTGGTAATGCTGATTTCAAAGCTATGGAGGTATTATAATGATTTTTATTGCTATCAATTTCCATTTATAATGTTGTTATTACTGTGCTTGTTCTCGCGACCTGCTCAATTCTGTCATTTTCCAGATCCTAGACGCTGACAATGGACACCGACTGGAGAGTTCTACCGGAAGGATAGCTACAAGAGACATCGTTCAGTTTGTTCCAATGCGTGAAGTGGCAAGTAAGTACTTGCATTGGGTTGATCGGAGAGTTGATATGTTACGATATTTGATTCCATTTCTCTTGTTTGACAAAAGGCTGCTTAACCAAACCCAATCGATTCTTCATATTGACATATGTTCTGTTTTTACGTACGCAGATGGACAGATTTCAGTAGTTCAAGCTCTACTTGAAGAACTGCCTTCACAGTTTCTATCTTACATGCGTAGCAGAGACATAAAGCCCCTTAGTGTGCCCCCAGCTTGTAGTTAACTTGCTACAAGGCTGGGCAATTGAGTCAATATTGTCAGGTCCAGACCGATCCGCCGTGGTCCGGACCCATATGGACTGGATCTGCACTTGCATTGAAAGGTTCGGACCTAGTGCGATCGGATCAGCTCCGGATTCCATCACCTGGCTTTCTTTAAATTGTTCGGTGAATCTGTTGGATCCGCGGTCCAATCTGGACCCGAGAGATCGGACTTTCTTGGATCCGACAACTTTAAAATTGGACTGTATTCAAATCGATTCGGACCAGATTGGACATATGCTGATAGGTTGAACCAATTTTGCCTGGCCTAGTTACTACTTGACTTGTGTAAAGGGAAGACATAGCCATAGATGATCCACGGAATTTCGGACCCTCTATAGCAAAAGTCTCTAAATGTGCTGTTTTTATTACAAGTTCCATCTCAATGTAAATATTATATTTTGGCCCATATCCACCCTTACAATAATAATTCCGTCGACTCTATTCTTTTTAACTTAATCAATTCAGTTTAAATTTAATTCAAATTTATACTATCGAACATTTTAATTAAGATATTAGATATTCTCAATTGAATTGAATTAATACAAAAACTTGGGAGAGACTACTTATTTGTGTACTTTTCAAAAAGATCACATAATGGAATCATAATATGCGATACTATTAATACAATGTCCAATGTTTATGATAACATTTAGTAACATTGGACATTGTATTGATAACATCACATATTATGATGATATCATGTGGTCTTTTTGAAAAGTCCACAAATAAATGATCTCTTCCAAGTTTTTCTCATTAATACAACATAGTATAATAAAATCATAAAAGAAGACGGTGCTAGATCGGCTGGCTAAAACGGTAACTGCATGCATGGAAAGCATCCTGACGTCATGTGACCTTATCACACGCCATATGCTGTCGTCATCCAAGATTACAGGCTGGAGTAAATAACACATTGTTCTTCTTATTCTCAGCTGTCTTTGATAATCCATATCGGCATATCCCTGAAGAACTGGATTCCCCACTTGACCTGTTGACCACTAATTTGACGAATTGTACTTTTGGTCAATGCATCAGTCGTGCTTCTTTACCAAAATTGTGTGAACTAATGCAAATTTTCGTAGTAGTGATTATAAAAGTACAAGAAAAACTACATTTCTTAATTTATAATACCAAAATATATCATGACAAGAGTAATACTCTCTCATTCTAATAAAAACTGAGTAATAGTATATTTGATCGTTGGCATCATTGGCTTTTTGTCATGTATTCATCTTTCAAGTTCTTCCATCTATGAAAAGGACGAGGTGGACCCAGTAGAGAGCATATGATCGGTGTCATTCCCGTAACTTCAATTCCTAGGTGCGTCCGCTCCTTTGTTTTCTCATATCATTTACCTTGATTTTCTTCAATTTCTCAGTGTTTTTACGTAGTAAGTATTGGAGCATACACAATGGAAACAGTTGAAGAAAAGAAAACAAACCAGACTATTATTACATTTCATGTCAATTTCTCAATGTCACTCTTGCCCTTCCTTTCAAATCTCACGGTTAAACGTTGTCGGTTCTTCTTGGGGTTGGTTCTTGAGTGAGATAAAGCCCACAGGTTGTGCCGTTGTGGGGCTTTTGGTGGTTTAGGTGGCTCTTTTTGTCAGTTGTGCGTTGATCCTTATGCACTTGTAAATGATCACATTTCATGATTATAATATACAATTTTTGCCGTTTGAAAAAAAAAAATTATTACATTTCAACAGAAAACAGAGCAAACAGAGACATGGCAAAGGAAAGGTACAACCAAACCAAAGAAAATGGCAAAATAAGAACAAAGAAAACATATGATGCACAGATCCAAAGCGTATATTTGCAGCCTTGTTTTGCTTCACTAATCTGATCAGGTCATGATCCTGATCCACGCTTTTAGCAGCAGGAAATCAATCTTCATATTTCTGCACTTCAGAATACACGCACTCCATATGAGTCCCAAAATCGCATTCCCTGCAATAGTACACCCATGCCTCTTCCGGTACAATTTCCTTACATGCGTCACAAATGAACATCATGCTATAATTCGGGTGGTTAAAAGCAGACGCAGGGGAGTTGTAGAGTATGAGCTCATGGTCGTGATCATGCCTTCTCGTCTGTGCCGGGCTGAAGGCACATTTTATGTGGAGATTGTACGAACATGTCGAACAGCTGTACGCAAATGCATTGCCTTTCTTGAGGCATGCATGGCAGGTGAAGGGATCTGGGAAGTTGGTTAGCTTGAGGGGGTGGGAGTGGAGGGGTTTATGGTTGAGCTCTAGTGGGGATTCGAAACATTCTTTGTGGAGGTTGTAAGAGCAGTCTGTCTCGGTGCACCGGTAGATTGAGGGTAGTAGGATGCCTTCGCAAGCAGAGCATGTTTTCCCCGGGTTGACCTCTTCTAGTTGATGAGGGTGGCTAAAGTGGGGGTGTCGTTCGATTGTTGAGGTCGATTTTGATAGTTCAGGGGTACTGTTAGTTTCTGCAGCAGCTATAGTAGTTGGGCTGGGACAAACATCACTTTGGAGTTGCAGCTTGTTAATATCAGGCAAATGAAGGCATTGTACATGCGTGTCGATTTCTAGGGGGGCGCGTTGTACATGCGTATCCATTTCTGGGGTGGGATGAGCAGCAATCGGGAGTCGCAGATTGTTAATGACAGGCAGAAGAGCGCACTGTACATGCATATCAACCTCGCATTCAGAACAGCCATAGGATAATCCTTCGCCTATACAATCGCAAACATCGCAAATAAATCTACCTGATTGGTAAGTAGGAATGAGTACCAAGGTTAACGGATGAGAGGGATGAGAAGGGTGTTTGAGGGATCTCGCGGCATGGTAACACTGATCGTGAAGGAAGTAATTGCACTCCCAACACGCGTAAATGTTGCCTGAAACGGTTGTTCTGCAGCCGGAGCATTGGAGTTTGGAACGTGGAGGCATTCGTTCGAAATCCAGGTAATGATGGTGGCTGAAATGCTTGAAATCCATCTCGTATTTGGCTCAAGCTGATTTTTTTTTTTTTTGAAACGGCAAAGGGTACTATAAGATTATATAAGATTAAGATTGATGAGTGATGGGGCATAATTTCAGATACTTATAGAAGAAAGTACTAATAAGAACAAGTTTTAGTTAAGCAAATTGGATTTAGAAATGAAAAAGTAATATTAAATGCTGGATGATTAGACTATGGCAATGTTGACTACTTGACTGGACAAAGTAGGAATCAACTTATATAATACTAAAAGCTGGTTAATTTTTAATATATAAGTCTAACTAAAAAGTCCATTAATATATTCCTTTTCCAATCTTATCATTCATTCCTTGTGGTTCGTTCTTAATTCTTCCTCTGATCATTCCAATCTCGAGTCTCGTAAAAGACTGTTTTTTCTCTATATACATGAAAAAGAAAGAACAAAGAAGTATAAAACGTCTAAAAAACGGGTTTAAAAACACTCAGAAAGTAGTTTAAAAACTGTCATTAAATTTTCATATGTTATATGAAATTATAATTTAACTTTAAATAGGAAAGCTAGACATTGGATCGGACGAAGTAGTACATATATTATTGGTAAGAATGTCTAGAATACGCGTTATTTTATTGTTTTGATGATGATATGTGATCTTTTAGGTGAATACGATATTGAAAACAATACAAGAATTCCATTATTAAAGAATCATTTTTGTTAAAGATAAATAAGTGTGCACTACATGTTTGCTGATCAATTACTGGACTGAGGTGTGCTACTTGGTGTTACAAAATTATATAGTTCTAACAACTTTCTATATGCGCTTGTTAGTTAGGAAAAAGAATCATAACACGGGACACATTCTATACACCAAACAAATTCTCCAAAAGTGTTCATTTATATGTCTTTTCCAATACTCCAATGAACCAACTTGATTCTTGGGCTATTCGGGGAGGAAGGACGAATAGATCGATTCACGATGGATGAACGTGTGATATGAGTCCCTCAAGTTATAGTACAAATCAACTTAAAATATGAAAACTCAGACTACAGGTTTGAGAATGAGATCTTTCGAGCTATGTCACATGGACTTGATCCGAGGTAGGACAAGGGAGGAGTCCGACTAGACCCTTCCTTGTCCAGAATTCGTAATAGAAACAAGTTTAACACCTAGCCTGAGCTAGGATGTCTCTGACATGACTTAATAAGGGGCCGGCCAAGGCCTACTCCTATGAGGGAGGACATTGGTTGTCCTTTCCTACAAAAGAGAGAACACCTAGTCTAGCCAGGAAGCTACCGACCCAAGTATAAATTCTGAACAAAGGGACTCTCTATTGGGAAGACACATACACGAATTTTAAAGCTAATAGTTGAATTTGAGCACGGTATAAGTATGAATTTGGCGCTGTACAAGCCCAATGGGCATTGTTCGACTAAGGTGTGAGCCCATGATGGTGGGCTGACAAAGTGGATGGCATAGTTCATGGGCCTTGGTCCATCGTATCAAGTAATCTAGAGCGGTACATGTTTTATTATCTGGTGGACACCCAAATCGCCTGTACTAAAAAAATAAGATTAGTTAACTTAAAGTTAATTCTCAAAGTATTATTCATTCTCTCAATTACTCGAATAACTATCCACCTATTTCTCTACATTTAAGAGACTAGACTAGCTCGACTGCTCGAGCCTAGGACTACTATTCCCAACTTTGGTTTGACAAACCACTTACAAAAACTAACTCACCACAATCCTTTGTACTTCCCTCCGTCCCACAAAATTTTATCCACTTTTCATTTTCGGATGTCCCACAAAACTTTACCCATTACCAAATAAGGAAGCTATCCTGCACACTAAAATATTATTTTAACATTAATACACTTATTTATAACCACATATTCTCAAAAAGTAACCTGCCCCACTTAATTTTTCATTTTTACTCCATTATTTTAACTCATTTTCTTAAACTGCGCGCGCTAACCCTAACGGGTAACGTTTTGTGGGACAGCAGGAGTAGGTCCTAACTTAAATTAAAAAAAGTTAAAAGAGAGCGCATACCACGCTAGAACGTGTAGCATAATTCATATTGTCTTATAATGTGTTTTTTTTCTTTTAAAGTTATGTATTTATATATATAGGAAAACACGGTATGAATATTTTGTCAAGAAAAAATATTCGAACTGTTTCATATAGAGTTAGATTGATATTTTTTAGTTGGTTGATGAATAGTGACAACAAATAAACAGATCTTGAAATTAGTGTTTTTTTTTTTTAATGTTTTAAGGATTTCTAGGAGGAATAATAGTAGAAAGGTAATAATGTAAGAGTGTGTAAGAATGTTAGAGGTGTGTGTAAAACAATAAAAGTGGAGTATATGTTTTATTTTTTGAGATATACTATTACAAGTACAATCATTCGACAAATTTCTACTCAATATTAATTAAATACTCTACAAACCTACAAAGGACATACTCACCAATTTCAGGGATATAATCAATCACTGCGTTGATCGAATCCGTAACCTTTTAGATTCGGGATGAATTAACTTGCCACTCGGCTACAAACGCTTTTAACTGTAATATATGTTGTTAAATGTTAATAGCATGAAATAAATAAATAAGATATAAAAAGTAAAAAAGATTAAAAATGAAAAGAGTACTTTAGTTCCAACAGATTGTCTCTGCAGCTTCCTCGAAAAAAACCAGTGGAAATGTGGAAGGAGTTATATATAACTTAGTACAAAATACGCGCTCAATTATACTTGCAGAAATTTTATGTAAAGCTCCGAGAAATTCATATCAACGCGCCTTTCCCATACCGTTAACTATATAATAAACCCTAACAATCCCCATCACAGACGACGAGCTACTATCTGCAGCTGAAAATTGCCGAGATTTATTGCTTACTTAGTTGAAATTGGAATTGCCGAGCTTTATTGCTTACTGAGTTGAAATTGGAAGAATTTTGATAGTTTTGGACATAAACTGAGATTGATGGGAAATTGTTTCTCTGACGTCAAGGGCGGCCAGCAGGCGGTGGGCGGCGGAGGAAACCAACGGGCGGGTGGTGTTGGTGGAGCTGAAACGTCTGCTGCGGGCCCAAATGATGCTGTGGACCACTTCTTTAGGGCTAAAGGTGAATATGCCTTGTTCACGCCAATGGAGGTATACATCATTGTTTATGTTGTGGAATTAGGTAGAATGATGTATAAGTACATAGTTTGCTTTGATTAATCATTTTCTGCATCCTGCTTGTCCTTATGTTAGTTGGCAACTTGGCATTTTTGTATGATGTTAGCTTAATTTTTTAATCTTGAGAGGCCCACCAGTGATTACAACGTTCCTAGCGGTAATGTATGTCCATAGCTAGAGTTAATTTTTGAATGGAAATTGATTAATCTGCTATTCGAGCTACTGCATAGTCGTATTCGAATCACTTTCACTGTTGTTGTAAGTATTTTTTTAACACAATGAAACTTTGCCTTGCTGTTTTGAGAAGTAAGTTAACTGTTAAGCTCATTTACCTTAGATTTTGCCTGCCTTTAGTCTTGGGTGCTATCGACATCGTGAACTCATGTAGAGACTATGTGGCTTTGTCTTCTTCTTCTTCTTGTTTTTTTTCTCATTCATTTTAAGTAAGTTTTACCGAGTATCCGGTTGAAAAGTCATTTGCGACTTCTGTCTTATGTCTAATTTGGAAGGAAGCAAAAGACTTGGCTTTTATGCTAGTCTTCTTGAATTTGTATTTGTGTGCGTCATTAGTTAGAGAGACCATGGATCTGTTTAGTAAGTCTGCATCCTTACCCATGATCCGTGTTTTGGTCATGGCCTCAACCATCTCAATTTTTAGCTATTAACCATGACCAAGAATGAGTTATGGCCAAGAACAAAACAACTACCTAGTGACTTGGTTGCCATTTTGCTCACTTTGTGAGCAAATTGGCAACCCAAATTACTTAGTTGCAGCCATTGAGAGAGGGACAAGTGTCCCACTCCCATATGAGTTTTTTTTAGAATTAAATCTAAATGATAAAACGAAAAGGAATTTTTTTTTTTATGATGGCAAATACTTATTTAACAACCCATAAAATGACCCAACCCACACATTTTGTTCATGGATGGGGTGTTACGATCACTCACACCTTTTCATTTTCGAAGGGAGACTTATGTAGTATCTTACCAACAAAGTAACAAATAAATTCTGGGTTAGATAAAACACAATACCTGCAGTTGCCAACAACATATTAAGGAACTAATTTTTTTCAGGAACAATGACAATTCTTTATTGCTCCAGTGCATCAAGTATATAACATAAAGGGATATATACCAAAGTAGCTAAGAACATACCGCTACTTGGGTTAGAGTCCAACAAACCTTCAGAATCGCCAAAACCTTCAGCGTTGGAGAATTGCTCATGATACTACAGAACATTTGTTTTACAAGGCATGATAAACCTTGCACCGTTTTCTGCTTCTGCTTAGAACTCTAGCATTCCTCTCTATCCACAGAACATATATAATCTAAGTAACATATATATCTTACGTCTAAAGCATCACATGACTATGAATGTAGATGTTTTAAATGCTTTTGGATCGTGATTATCTCATGCGTGCATCTTTATTGCTTTCATCCTGTTGTGTGGCATTTCATAACAGGTGGTTTTAACTTTCTTCCACAGTTGTCTCTATCAGCCTCAAAGCTCCGTGATTTTGATGTTGTATCAAAGGTAAATGAATATGTCTAGCTACCTGGGTTCTGGCACTTACTCCAGTTATTCACATGTCTAATTCTGATACTTAATTGTTGGGTTCCATAGAATCACAATATCTAAACTTGTACTTTACTTGATCGACATTAACTTTTAACCTATGCTTTCTTATTTTGGCACTGTTCGATTGTTTACCAAAACTGCTACTGGATAAGGTTCTTTCATTTACACGATAGGATCACCCATAGCTGTTCATGCAGTCTCTCATGTGCAGTCAAGCCTTATATTTGTATTCTCTTGCAGAGTGATCCTATGGCAGTCGTTTTTGCTAAGAAAAGCGATGGTAATCTTGAGGAACTGGGTCGCACTGAAGTTATCATGAACAACCTTGGGCCCTCTTGGATTCAGAAGATCAATTTTATGTATCACTTTGAGATTGTCCAGCCGTTGATGTAAGTTCTGTTATGTTTTCATGATAGTGACCAGAATTAATAGATTATGTAGTCCTTCTTTTACCTATAAGTTGATTTTATCCCTGGCATCTTTTTTCAGCTTTCATGTCTATGATGTGGACACCAAGTATCACAATATACCTGTGAAGGTATGCATGCAACCTTATTTGTGTATTGTGTTCCATATAATAATTTCTGTGAATGTGCTCCTTGGTACATAAGGAGTTAGAGCCATGTCCTAGAAGGTTAGGTTCAAATTTGATTTGGTGATATTTTACAGATGCTGAAGTTAGTAGATCAAGATTTCATTGGTGAAGCTAGTTGTGTTGTGTCTGAGGTGAGTTTTTGGTTAATTATCTGCATGAAAGTTGAGGTTGCAATATGAATCAACTATCAATATAATATCTTCCAAACTGTAATTCTGTAAATTGTAAGCATTTTACTTCTATTAGACAGCTAAACATTCTTGGCAGAAGTAATCCTTAACAAATTTCCATGATAGTTATAGTTATCAGATTTCTACATCAGATGACATGGTTGTGCCACCTTTTTTATGATAGATTGTTACAAAGCGGAACCGGAGTTTGACCTTGAATCTTCATAATAAACACCGATCTGGTAACTTTGGGACATTAACTGTTCATGCGGAGGAAACTGTTGCTTCAAAGACGGCTGTGGAGATGACATTTCGCTGTTCAGATCTTGATAACAAGGACCTATTTTCTAAAAGTGTATGTTTATGACATCAATTCTCTTGGGATTTTGGCATATCTACTTTATAATTCTTTCATCATCTTAATTTACTTGATTTTCCAGGATCCTTTTTTAAGAATCTCTAGGATTGTTGAGACTGGTGGTTCTATTCCAGTTTGCAAGACGGAAGTTGTGAATAACAACTTGAATCCAGTCTTTAAACCTGTATGTCTAACCATGCAACAATTTGGAAGCAAGGTAACTTAACCACAATAGCAAACATTAATTGTATGTCTACCATGACAGTATATTGTGCTACCTATTCATATTGTATGGCCAGTTGCTCTTAACATGATAGTATCTTGTTATTTTTTTCTTCCCATGAATTTATTGAAATTGCCCATGATAACTATTAGCAACAGCTTCACCCTGCTATTCTGTTGCTTATTTTCCAACTATTATCTTTTGCAGGAGAATCCATTGGTTTTTGAGTGCTTTGATTTTGATAACAGTGGCAAACATCAGCTAATGGGGTATCTATTCCTATTGCACACTCATCTCACTTGTTGAAATTCTCCTCTTTTTCCCTTCTGTTTGTTAATAATGGTATCTTGTTATTCTTTTCGAAAACAGCAAATTACAGAAATCAGTGGCTGAACTAGAAATCCTCAACCAAGCAAAAGGTGGTGTAAATTTCATCTTACCTGCTTCTGGATTCCAGCGTCATGAACGGGTGGGTTTATACAATCCCGTAGTATCTGTGAATACACGGATGCAAATTTATCATCTCTGACCTCCATATCTCAATTCAGGTTTTGAAGGGGAAGCTTTTTGTTGAAACATTTCTTGAAAAGCAACTCTACAGCTTTGTAGACTATATCTCGAGTGGGTTTGAACTTAATTATATGGTGGCTGTTGATTTTACTGGTAGATCTCCATCATATATTCTGTCTTTTTATGACGTATGTTGCATTGTATAGTTTCCTGATTAATGATTATAAACTTCCCTTTCTAGGTTCCAATGGAGATCCTAGACATCCAGAATCCCTGCATTACATGGATCCTTCAGGGCGCTTGAATGCTTACCAGAAGGTAGAGATCCATGTATATTGCTGCACCATTTCTTTCTGCACTAAAAATGGTTTCGTCTCGATGGGTGAATTCCATGTTTCAGCTAGAACTTAAAAACTTGAAAGACAGGCTATGATATTTAATAATGGTGAGACTTTGGCCCAAGTATACCAGATACTTGTAGAAATTCGTCTAATGATGAGATCGCGGGTTTTCAATAAAAGATGAAATGCGTGAAAAGCGTAATCACGCCGACTCAAGATTGAAGATAATCTGAGTTCCTTTAAGTTCTCGTATGTTGGTATATAACAGAACATATTATTTATCAATCTCAAGCAACTGGCGAAACAGTGTTCCGTTCTACGGAATCAAAGCCCAAGTCACCTGATGGTTTTTTGCATTGCTCCATCATAACAGTACTGCGTTCAGATGTTTGTCCTTTTGCATTGTAGTTTAATTTACATGTAAAAAACCATTTACAGGCTATAATGGAGGTTGGGGAAGTCATACAATTCTACGATTCAGACAGGCGCTTCCCTGCCTGGGGTTTTGGTGGAAGAACACCTACGGGCACAGTGTCTCATTGTTTCAATTTGAATGGCAGCCCATCTGACTCTGAGGTAATACTGATCTTATTAACTGAATAAATTTAGTTCAATTCAAATACAGTAACCACATCAGTTTTATTCGTACTCCTTGATAATAAGTTTTATATGTATAGTGGCATCTGATTTTAATTTTTAAGATCTGTTTATTACTTGCAATCCATGATAAAACAGATAATCATGAATTCATGATCATTGGAATCCACAGACCACAATTACCAACTAACTACTGTTCTTTTCTTTTTGTTTATAGGTCGAAGGTGTTGGCGGTATAATGGCTGCCTATTCAAGTGCTTTACACAATGTTGCTCTTGCTGGACCGACACTATTTGGCCAAGTTATAAACAAAGCTGCTGATATTGCTGGCCGCTCTCTTGCTAGCAACCAAGCTAAATATTATGTTCTGTTGATTATAACGGTAAACAGTGGATCAAATCAAGCACTCGTTTTAACATAGCTGTCTTCTGTTGTATCACATTAAATTATTTAGAACTTTTAATGTTGTAGGATGGTGTAGTCACTGATCTCCAAGAAACCATAAATGCACTGGTTATGGCATCTGACTTGCCACTTTCATTCCTCATTGTTGGAGTCGGTAATGCTGATTTTAAAGCTATGGAGGTAGGCCTTCTTATTCTCTCTTATCTCAATTGAATGATTTATTAGTGGTTGCTTATATGATAGTTCTCACTCAAATTGCATGTGTGTATCACACCAGATCCTCGATGCTGACAATGGACGTCGTCTTCAGAGTACTACTGGAAGAATAGCTACAAGAGACACCGTTCAATTTGTTCCAATGCGCGAAGTGAATAGTATGTCTTAATAATAATTTACTCGAGATACTTCATGTCTTTGCACTGATCTTTTGTTTGCAAAGCGGGCACCAAAATAAATGTGTAGATATTAATACTTTACACTAGCGATGAATAGATGATAACGAAGTAGCGTTTGTTTCTCTCTATTTGCAGGCGGACAAATTTCAGTGGTTCAGGCTCTTCTTGAAGAACTGCCCTCTCAGTTTCTGTCCTACATGCGTACCAGAGGCATCACACCACTTAGCTCGTCTCATGCGTATGGTTGATTTTGCTGGTCGCTCTGAAACATTGTACATTCACAGTAGCCTCTCCTGACTTTTCTTGTGCATAATTTCAATTCTAACATAGTAAAAGTCACTTGTTTCCTGAGAGCTTGAGCTTCTGTTTATATTTCAAGCCTGTTTTTTTTGGAAGTGGCAAAGCGAGATTATTCCCATTTACCCCGAGTTGACTCGAACCGTTATGGCGACTTGTTCTTCCAGTCCTGATAATGGTTACCCCTGATAACTTATACTGTTATTTTGAAGAAGACACTGTCAAAGTTATGTAAGACAAATTTCCATTTATTGAGAAATTAGAGCAGGGCTTCACATTTGGATTTAATCAAATGTATAAAGATTCTTTCCTGTATTCTTTGTGATTTCTTTTTCTCAATGGCCAACCTGTTTAAGTATATTTATCTTTAATCCCTCCAATTACTGTAATCTACATCAAGATTCCTTTTTTTTTTTAAATTTATATTTTTAACTAGTATTCTTGACTAGATATAAAAATAAGGTAGTTTGTCAATATCTATCATTTGAAAAGCAAAAGCATATGCACAGACTAGTTAGTCAATAAGTGAGTAGAATTTCTCTCTCGTAACGTTGCGCTATTAAAGCAAATTCGAAGATTTATTAAAAATTAAAACTCGGTATATCAGTATATACTGAGGTTCGAACTTATATGTAATTGAAATAAAGTCCGGGTTTCGTTAAATTTCCCTGGGAATGAGGTCATGAGAATGGCGTGCTTACTTAGGTGACTTCCTTGTGAATGAGAGGGCGCAACTACATTATGATTACATACATTATGTTACATTAAAGTATTGATAATAAAAACTTTTAAATTCCTTTTCAGTTTTTACCAAACCAAAGAAAAGATTGTTAATTTGAAGACGTTGAAAAACACACACCTTGTATCTCAGCAGAATACCTGTATATATATATATCTGTCCTTTTCATATGCTAAAAAACCATATCCTCACCTTCTCATCTAGCTCTATCTTCTTGAAGCTGCAGGTTCTTCCAGTCATCGTAAATGGCAGAGAAAAGCAAGGTTTTGATCATAGGAGCAACAGGTTACATAGGGAAATATGTTGCTGAGGCAAGTGCAAGACATGGACATCCAACATTTGTGCTCATCAGAGAAAGCACTGCTTTGAATCCTGAAAAGGCCAAAATCCTTGACAAGCTCAACGAGTACCCGAATATCACTATACTCTATGTATGTCGTCGTGTTTTTGCTATGTATATACTATGTCTGATTAAAGATGGACAGGTTAGCACTTAGCAGTGGTTCTGATCATCTGATGTTGTTTTAACTTCTGAGTTCTTGATCACTTGTTCATCAGGGAGATGTCTATGATCATGAAAGCTTGGTTACCGCGATTAAGAAAGTGGACGTGGTGATTTCTGCTTTGAAGGGAGAGCTTGTTGCTGATCAGGTGAAGATCATTCAAGCCATCAAAGAAGCTGGAAATGTTAAGGCAAGAATCTCTGTATATATTTTTCGTACCTCATGAGGCCACTTCATTGACAGTAAATAGTGAGATGCTAAGTGCTGAAGTCGAAACAAAATTTTGTAGAGGTTTCTGCCATCAGAATTCGGATGTGATGTTGATTTAGTGGAAGCTGTTGAGCCTGCGACAAGCTCTTTTGCTTTGAAGGCTAAAATCCGCAGGAAAATTGAGTCTGAAGGGATTCCGTTCACATACATAGTTTCGAATGGATTCGCTGGCTATGTCCTGCCTACATTGGGGCAGCCAAATGTAACAGAACCTCCAAGGGAAAAGATTGTCATTCTAGGAGATGGAAACATAAAATGTAACAGAAATTAGCATACGTTCACTTTTTAAACACTCTGTCTGATTACTTCTAATGTTCTTTTCGGATGCTAGCAATATTTGTGGATGAAGACGATATAGCAGAGTACACGATCAGATCGGTGGATGATCCCAGGACGCTGAACAAGATCCTCTACATGAGGCCTGCTGCTAATACACTGTCCTTTAATGAACTGGTTTCCTTGTGGGAATTTAAGATTGGTAAGAAACTTGAAAAGGCTTACATCTTAGAAGATCAGCTTCTCAAAAAAATCGAGGGTAAGTTGCTATGATCATCGAATGCTATGTCAAATGTTGTTTCTTGGCCTAATCGCCATATTGAGTAGTGTCGTACAAATTTACTTGAATTGCTTGGAGTTGCTCATGTTATGTTGTTTGTTTGCATTGCAGAAGCACCAATGCCGGTTAAAGCACATTTAGCTATTTCGCACTCTGTGCTTGTTAAAGGGGCATCTACCAAGTTCACGGCTGATCCTTCGCTAGGTGTTGAGGCTACAGAGCTATATCCTGAGTTTGAATACACAACTGTCGATGATTACCTTAACGATTTCCTCTAGAACTTGTCCTTGTAGATTCCTACAATTGTGAAATTCATCTTCCTTAAGATTGTTGATATAAAGTGATCGATGTATATATGTCTAGGACATGTGAGTTTGATTGGATAATAGTGAGCTTTGGTAACAACACAGACAAAATGTATCATGTCGATTGTTGAAACTTGAATGTACGCCTCAACTCCGATTATTTTGATACTCCATCTATATTACTCAGATATTTCACTGGATTTCATTATCAGTTTCAAGAACTGAAGAAACAGTAATGTTGCCCCCCTCCCCCAATATCAAGGCAATCAAGTCCAACGGAAGCAGTTCGTTATTCTGTCACAGTAACGACTATCACTTATTCCAAATTCATTGACCTACTCGACGAGCTGGTGCTTCTATAGACTTGAACACTAGACTATTGTTCTCACTTACCTCTAACTCATTGAACCTACTCAGTACTCAATGAACTGGAAACTGGTACATCTTATGCAGTACATTATAATTATTTCGCGCTAAAGATATCATCTGATCCTTCCTAGTGATTCACAGAGCCAATACAACTTCTCTAAGGCGCCTAACGTTCTGTACATATCTGCGCGATACATTTTCAGTTACCAGGACATAATGTACATACATTCATGTTAAATTTTTTCATGGTTAAAGCGAAAAATGTAGAAAAATCGACCCGAAATTCAATCAGGGGCTAAACTGGTACTTGAAATGCTGTGTTTAAATTGTTAGCAGGGCACAGGAAAATGATTCATTCAACTCAGGTGGACTCTCTAGTCTCCAACTGATCATCATCATCATCCTACTTTTCAGTCTTCAACCTGAAACACATGTTACAGTTACACACAGAATTCAAATCAATATTTTTATTATTTCTAGGGATTTATTTCTCATTTTTTATTGTACAGTTTACTCACTACACGAAAATCATTACTGGAATTTCAAGAATTACTCTTGCTATGTGGCTACAGTACTTAAAGAAGATTTCACTTTGTTTTCCAGTTTATTCAATGGTGTCAGCACAAATACTATTAACTATCCATTCCTGATAACATCAAATTGTAGGTTAATCGAGGTCAAGCTGATTCATTTATGATTCAGATCATTAGATTTTTAAGTTCTAGCTCTGCCTGCCAGGTGTTTGACATATTGCTTCAGCTAGTTTCCTTTGCCTTTTGTCATCTTTCCACACTATGCAGTATTCTCTTAGTACACTACTTCAACTCACGTCCAAGATTTCATCATCTGAAGCTGGCTCTACAGGTATGAATACCGTATGATCAATCCATTTATTCTATTCATGCTACAAAATGTCCATTTATTTACTCCAAGAGATCTCTTAAGTTCATTATAATAGATACTGGCCTGGATGACATATCATGTCAATATGCATAACCTTGTAAGATTTAGAATTATTGCTTTTGTTGAGTTTCCTAGCAAGTTTAAATCTAGTCCCTTAAATCTAACGTTAACTGATGCTACTCTTGCACTCATCAGAAGTGTATAATGCTTGACTTCTTTTTTCTGTATCCTTGTGTATTTCTGTAAACGGACTATGGCATCCTCTCTGTATTACATTCACGCTTGATAAACGTTTTCTTCTATACTCAGATACATGCATACATGGATGATGAGTTATATGTTCTTGGTGACATGAATGTGTCATGGTCATCCGTGCTTTCTACAAGTCACCTCCTAAGATGGCCCGGAGTACTATTTCCACTGAAAGATCTGGATTTGGCATTTTGGCCTTATAGAAAACCTGGACCAGTTAGGCACACAAACCAGAGACAGCAGCTGTTACTCTAGGAAAGGCCATCCTTGACATGGAGATGCCAAAGAGAAATCCTAAAGTGATTTGTGTGATTGTGTGAAGTGTAAGGTGCTGAATGAGATGGTTTTTCCGTTCGTCATTAACTCGGATGCAGATGCACAGGTTGGAAGTTTTAGTCCGTGTTTCTCGATGTTGTGGCTGGGGAAAGCCAGGACCACGTCCTTTGAACTCCGACTTACCAGTTAGTTCGGTGATGCTTGGAAATTAAGGTGCGTTGCTGTTCTTTTATCTTTTTTTGAGATATGTTGCTGTTCTTTTATCTGTTCCAACATATGGTACTTGCTTTAAGAGAAGTATAGTAGTCCTGTGTTTTGCAGCATTTTATGGTTGTCAAGAGAAAACATTCCAGTCTCTTTTACTGTTTTAGTTTAATGCTCAGTTGATTGATAGTCCGGGATATCGAGACTGACTCACATGAAATAGGATGAATGTAACCAAAGATAGTCGAAAACTCGAAATGCTATGCAAACAAACTAGTCACAAAGGATGAGTGATTCACCATCCTTCTGGACTTCTGAAAACTCCACCATATCGCTGCACTGCACTGCACTGTCACTCACTCAGCGCAGTCATGCACTCATGCTAAGAACTCTATCTTGCTGTGTTTGTTCCAAATTCGGCTGGATTCTGGAAGGAACTGAATTTGTAGGAGATTGAAAGCTCAGAGCCTCAAATTAAAGCTTAAGTGGGTGATAGTCTTCATAACTTGAATCAAATGATGTTCCAATTAAGAAGTTGCAGGTGTAGTAGGACAGTATATTTAACCAGGGATTAAATGATCTTTAGTCAGTCCACAAAGTTACATTCAGGTAGTCGTTTAGTCGTTCCCGTTCACCGAATCACATTGGAGAATCAATACAAATGGACTAATTCAACAAACCTCTACGAGTTTTAGGTGATATTTTGTAAGAAAACTTATATTAATGCTCTTAGGTAGATACATGTAAAATTCTCCAGTCAGCAGATATCCCATAGAGGTTGAAACGAGTCCATAACTAAGGGAGTGTCATGCTTTCTAAAATGATTGGCGTAATGGCATCTTCTAAGTCCTCACCAAAAATACTAACCTAGACCGGGTCACCATGTGTTTAGAATTGATCCACAACATCAGTTGTGGACCACATTCAATGTATTCTGTACTTGATTCCTAGTCAAAAAGTTTCAAAAAACTCATAAATTCAGTCTTAGTCAATAATTTTCCATCCTCAATACTAGTAAGTAACATAATTTTACTGGGACAATTAAGTTATTTCTTCAAATATCCTAGCGTAGAAGATTCGAAATCTGATAGGGTGTTTTCTGTGCAGCACTAGCAGCAAGGGCAACGGCTAGTGTGAAACAAGATGCAAAAACCTAGATGGCGGGTACTGGGAGAATATGTGAAACAGGTTCGGTTTTTATCCGGTTTGGTCGAACCGGGTCGGGTTCGAGCCGGGAGGAGCTATCTTAAAATGGGAAGTTTTTAAAAAGAAGTGCGAAAACAGGTAACCACCGTGCCCAAAATTAAATTCGTCCTGATCCAATTTCTCTCCAAAATCAAACAATCACCAATTCACCAACAGTAAAATTCAGTCGTCACTCATTCACCAAACCTCCAAATTCATTTCAAACCCCCTCCCAATTCTGTCCCCGTCCCGCCGTTTAACCCACCGGAAGTCGGCGGACGGCGTTGCGTCTCTTCGTTTCCGAGGTGGGTTTTTTTTTCAGCTTTCGCGTTTGATTTTGTGGGGATGTGCAAGTTTTTTTGTTGAATTTGTCTCTTCTGTCTTCGTTTAGCTTTTGTTGGAGGTGGAGGGTGAGTTTATGCTTGTTTGTTGCTTGAATGAGTTGAATTGAGTTTTTGCGGAGCTTTTTTAGTTTGATTTTTGATTTACGGGAGGAGTGGTTTCGCGGGGGAGGTTGTGGCGGTTTTGTTTTCGGTTTTGGTGGAATGAATCTGGTGAATTTGGGTGGTTTTGGGAATGTGATTTGGTTGAGGGATAGAAAGGGGGAAATGTTTCAGTTTGTTTTTTGAGTAGGGATTGGTAGCAGGGGAATTCGATTTTGGTTTCGGGACATGTGTTCTTGGAACTGAGATTGGTTTTACTGAAATTGAATTTTGCTAGCTTGTAAAATGCAATTGAAAACTATGGGAACTGAGGTTGATGAGAGGAGTGTCAAGTACCCACATTTGCATAGTCGATTTTCGCTTGTGGACTTAATTGATGAACAAATTTATCTGATAAACATAATCAACTTTGCTCTTCTACTCAACGGTTAGTAACAATTTTAGTTGTTAGTTAGATCATTGAGATATACAATCGATAAGGCTGGAGATAGAAGTGTAAGAAAGCCACTTCTCTGTGTATGTTCTTAGAATCCCTTTCCCAAAACTAAAAGAGTAATACTTTAGTAATATCTGCCTAGATCTGAATAGTTTATTGGGATATGAGATGTTTTTGGGGCTGTATATTTTTCCTGGAAGTCTGGGACCAGAAAATGGGATGTTTGATGTGCAAAACTAATGTGTTTTTTATTGCATACAACAAAGAAAAGAGATGGAGATGATAGTATTTGTATATTGAGTTGATTAGGTGAAAGTCACGTCTGATGTTACTAGTTCAGTGGTTTATTGGTTGTTATTATAATATATTGATAAACATGTGATGAAGTGTTTGTTCTTCAACATATCTGCAGGTAAGTAGTCTACGTGTTGAAAAGAATGGGTGAGGCCAGTGATACCCAGTTGTTGGATAAATCCGGTATCAAGAGGTCATTGAGAAGGAAAACACTCCCCCGAAATTATGACGAGCGACTTATGGATGATTTAATTGATGACCCTTTGGGTACTTCTTCGAGGAAGAAAAATAAGAAGCAGAAGGATTTGCAAAAAGAAACTGAAATTGAAGCAATGATTGCATTATCTGTGGGATTTCCAATTGACGACTTACTTACAGAGGAAATAAAAGCTGGGGTGGTGAGCACGTTGGATGGGAAAGAGCAGAATGATTACATAGTTGTGAGAAACCATATACTTGCTAAGTGGAGGGACAATGTACGCTCATGGTTGTCTAAAGGACAAATTAGAGAAACAGTTAGTAACGAATATGCTCATCTGATAAATGCTGCCTATGATTTTCTTCTAGTTAATGGTTATATTAATTTTGGGGTTTCCCCGTCTCTTGAGTCTGAAATATTTGAGTACACTAGAGAAACCTCTGTGATAATAGTCGGCGCAGGACTTTCTGGTTTGTCAGCTGCAAAGCAGCTCAGATCGTTTGGTTTTAAAGTTACTGTCCTCGAAGGTAGGAGCCGGGCTGGGGGAAGAGTCTATACTCAAAAGATGGGCCAAAAGGGCAACTATGCGGCTGTTGACTTGGGTGGCAGTGTAATAACGGGAATTCATGCAAACCCTTTGGGAGTTATGGCCAGACAACTCTCAATTCCTTTGCACAAGGTTAGGGATAACTGCCCTCTTTACAAGCCTGATGGAGCACCTGTGGATAAAGAAGTTGATGAAAATGTTGAGCTTATCTTTAATAATTTGCTTGAGAAGGTCTCTGAGCTTAGACAAATCATGGGTGGAGTTGCCGGAAATATTTCTTTAGGTTCAGTCCTTGAAACACTTCGACAACTATACACTGTTGCTAGAAGTACCGAGGAAAGACAACTTCTTGATTGGCATTTTGCTAATTTAGAATTTTCCAACGCTGGATGCCTTTCTGACCTTTCTGCTGCTTATTGGGATCAAGATGATCCTTATGAGATGGGTGGTGACCACTGTTTTCTTGCAGGTGGAAACGGGAGATTGATCAAAGCCTTATGTAAAGATATCCCGATACTTTTTAACAACACAGTGCAGGCAATTAAGTATAATAATGAAGGTGTTGAGGTCATCGCAGGAAACCAAGTGTATAAAGCCGATATGGTCCTCTGTACAGTTCCTCTTGGGATCCTCAAGAAAGGAGCAATCAGATTTGAACCTGAATTACCTGAAAGAAAGCGTGCTGCTATAGAAAGACTTGGTTTTGGGTTGCTTAACAAGGTTGCTATGGTATTCCCTCATAATTTCTGGGGGGAGGATTTGGATACATTTGGTTCACTGAGAGAATCCAGCCAAAGGCGTGGTGAATTCTTCTTATTCTACAGCTACCATACTGTTTCTGGGGCACCTGTCCTTGTTGCACTGGTTGCTGGGGAAGCAGCGCAACTATTTGAAAGTACAGACCCTGCTTCTTCTGTTCATCATGTACTGCACATTCTTAGAGGTACATTTACATATGCTTACAGAACTCATTGCTATATCTTTAGGCTTACAGAACTTACATTTTAAATTTTACACGGATTTGATAATTTTCCTATAGGCCATGTATAAAGTGTAGCTTGTGAAACACTGGAAAATCTGCCATTTATTTGATTCTGTTATTGTATTTATCTGCTATTGTTCTTGTTTCTGCTTTTTTAGATTTTCTTTAGGTTTATCCTACTATTTGTACTGATAAGGTTACAAGAATAAGTGAAAGTTCAATTAATGTTTATCTGCGATGTATCCAAAGATCTACTACTTATCAATAATAACACGTCTGCTAGATCACAAAATAATTTACCTCTTCTGATCAACCGAGAGAGAGAGAAGAAAGTGGGCCCAACCAAATTTGTGAAATAGTAAAATGAAATGAAAGAAGAAAGAACGAAAAGTACCATTAACATAGGAGAAGGTGAATACAAACTTGTATACTGCGGGGATGGATGGGTGTGGTTGTCAAGGAAGCATGCTTAGTTGTTTATAAAGAATAGCACAAAGATGACATGGAGTTCAAGTATAGCACACAAGTATGGACAGTGATATATATAATTTACATATAAATTCTTCATCCCCAATCAATAACATCTCCCTCCATTTTCAGTGTTTTCCTTGGTAAACACCCTACACAGTCCGTACTTTTGTTGTGCTGACGTATGATCAATGCACAACAACTACTAAGTCCTTAACAGTACTTGGGTAGGCTACATTAGCCAAAAAGGAATAACTTGAGGTCGGGAATGAACGCCTTCTCTAAATGCTCCTCTCACACTTTTTTAAAATCTCCTAGCGTTCATACATTTGTGCATAGCTTCTAACCAATGTTTTTTTTTTTTGGGTCTGTATGAAACTCTTGCATCATACATGGCTAAACCATTTTAATTGTATTACACGTGTAACGTACCTGTCCATGCCAGCCATATTCTAGTATAGAACTATTGAAAAACATAACTATACACATGTATATATCTTAATAAAATGCATCTTCATTACATATATAGAATTCTATATGTGAGTGAATTGTGATGTATTTAAAAATTTGTGAGATTTATCATACGAAATGAAGTAGTTGAACCTTATATTTAACATTAAAAATACTATTACGAATTACGATATTGTCAGCTATTACCTCATTATATACGTAATAAAATATATGTAATAAAATATATGTAAGCAGCTGTCGAAACATGCAATATACGTGATGAGCAATATGTTCGACACTGAAAGCCGCTGTCACAAGCTTGCGCAATATGCATTATGTCTCAGCTTGCGCAATCTGCATTATGTCTCAGCTTGCGCAATGTGCACTTAGCTTGTTAAGTCAGTGATTCGGTGTGTATTATTTGGGTTCACCAAATGAAGCATACTTGTTATTTAGTGAATTAAATCTAGGTATAGAATTTAGCCATAAGTAACTATGATTTAGATTTACCTTCCATTGTCAAAGAAGAAATAATCTAGTCCAGGACGCTAAAGTTTAGTTTGTAGATGTAAAAGTTGCTGATGGCATCAGGATGCTAGATGAAATTGAAGACATGGAACAAATTAAATGGAACATTAATAATAGCAATGCGCTAAGTGATCATGTTTAGTATGTTATCAGTAGGCTGTTTGTTTGCTTTAAGTTTGATACTGTGCTAATGTGGAGTATGATATGTGTTCCATTCTGGACTACTTTTGATATTAATATTTGACAATCTTTTCAATTCCTGTAATTCTACAACTAGATATATTTTTTCTCTTTATGCAAGTTTCTGTACTGGTCAATTGATTGTCTAAATTTTACAGGCATATATGGTCCAAAGGGAATCAATGTGCCAGAACCTTTGCAATCTATATGCACAAGATGGGGAGAGGATCCTTTTTCGTATGGGTCATACTCACACATCACAGTACGGTCCTCTGGCGAGGATTATGATATTCTTGCAGAAAGCGTGGAGGGCCGCTTGTTTTTTGGTGGGGAGGCCACAACCAGTCAATACCCTGCAACAATGCATGGTGCCTATCTCAGTGGCCTTAGAGAAGCTTCCTGCATTCTCCGAGCTACAAAAGCACGGCTGAATAATCGTAGAACAGTTATACCGAAGAATGTTGCGCAAAACTGCGACATCTTGTTAGATATGTTCAAGAAACCGGATGTAACCTTTGGAAGCTTTTCTCTGGTTTTTAATCCTCTGTCTGTTGACCCAAAATCTTTGGGATTAATGCAAGTGACTCTTCGGAAGGACAATGGACATGCAGATGGAGATTCCTTGCACCTGTATGCGATAATATCCCGTGAACAAGCCCAAGAGTTGCGCCAGGTGACTGGAGACTGTTGCAAGAAAATGTCATTCCTGTCCGATAATCTTGGCTTGAAGTTGATGGGGACCACTGCGATTGGACTTGCAAGCAATTCATTAATTTCCAGCATAAGAAGAGGCAGGAGTCGGACCTCCCGCGTTGTTACTGGACAACGGAAACCTGCACAGATTTGCTAACAGTCGCAGTGCAGACATTTTTTGGTAGTTAGTTAATTCTCGTTGCCCCTATAGATGGAGACAGTATAGATCTGTCATACTCATTTAACTTGTACTTTTTGAAGAAACTGTATGTAGAAGAAGGTGCAATCGGATTATAGTCTTATAGTTCGCGTGCTGCCCTGCGCAGTATGCTCATAGATTACATTGATAGTTTTGGATTAACAAATTATATACAATCTTCTGTAGTTCTGTGTTTTGCTTTCCCAAAAAGGGATTTAGTTAATGAAGAGGATTGAATTTCAGGTTTGTTAGTTGATGGTTTCAGCACATTACTGCTATTTTACTCCTTTTCCTGTTTTTTTTTTGTTGGTCTGCCTTTCTGGAATTCTGGTATGTATTTTAAAGACAGCAGAGAGTATGGATGCTTGATTTATCTGTTTCAGTACTGTGAAGTGTCTGTTTGGTAGCAACACGAACTGATACCGTGGCTGATCGACTGGTATATATCGTAAGGTGACTGGTAGCTGATTAATAACCTTATTTTTTTTGAAAAAACCACGTAGAGTAACTTCTCAAGTCGAGCATTCACCAAACAAATTATATTTGGATAAGGTGTCTGGCCAGGTTGCGCAAAACACACACGACATCGAGAAAAGGAAAATACGCATTACTGTGATTTACTGTATCTGGTATGGTATAAGATCATATCTGGAGCAATACATAAGTAATGGTTTTACTAATAATCCATCAAGTACTGGTAAATGACTAAATTGAGTATAATTTTCACCAAATGAAATCTACAGAGGCAAGAAGATCAGTGAAACTTAAATGGAGACACTGATCATCTTTCATCCATAATCCATGACCTCAATACAGCATAACATACAGCCACACTGAATCCAATAGCACAGGACACAACCAGAACCTTAACCCACAAGTAGGACAGAAACAGATCAGCTACAAAAGCATTCCATGACCAGGACCATAGAATGGAGAAAATCGACCCGATAATCGCTCCCACGACGACCTGGTTAACAGTGTGGAGTCCTTGAGAAACCCGTAGCCATGACTGTAAACACAAAGAAATCAGAAAGGATGTTTCGACAAGCACAAACTGTGATATGTACATGGAAGTGTTTCGAGCAAAGTTACGTACGAAATAAGAACCGAGGATGAAGAACATCCCGGTAATGGGTGTAATTTGTCCATTTCTACCATGCAGTTCCAGCACTGTGTTGAAAACAAGAATTAATATCAAGTTAGAGTATAGTATGTATAGTACGCGCGAGGGAACTAATTAAAATCGTGGAAACACACGCTTACGTGATAGATTGAGAAATGTGATTGTATAGAAGATGGACTGAGCATGAGAAGATGGCATTCCAGGATCTGATCTTCGTGTGGAATCCGGTCTTTCCTGATTTAGTAGTTTCTTAAGCGCGATTGAGAGCGCAACGTTGATCCCACCACCCATACTCGCCCACAACACACCGGCATCATGCCTCCAGAGGACTATGGCACCAGAAAGTACAATCAGGAGCCACTTACTCTGCATCAACCAGAACATATAAGCCATATGAAATAGTACTAATGCAATTGACATAATCTTGAAATCGAATTAAGTCTAATTTTCAACTTCAAACATTATTAACCAACCAAATTGTTGAGAGTGGCTTCAACTCCATCAGCTAAGATCTTCAAAGTGGACCCTTCTTCAACGAACGCTCCCTCGTGCTGATCCCTACACTTGGCTTGAACGCACGCAAAACCCATCCTTCCTTTTCGACTTCCTCTCCTTAAAACGCAAGAACCATATCTTCTGCTACCTAGCTCTCCAAAACGATCGAATCCTTTTGCACGAATACATTTCAGTTTCTCAACGTTTCTCGCTCGGGATACTTCTCTAGTCGAGTTACTCGTACTAGTTCGGATATGTCTGATCGAAATGGCTGCTGCCATTGTAATTCTTGTCTACAGCAAAGGTCAGTACATCACTACATGTATTTGTAGAGGTCCAGTGCACATTACATGGCAGCTGCATAATCCTCTAGTTGAAGACAGTAAATCAATGCTCATTTTAACAAGCTATTGACATAACAAGAAAGATAATACTACACCTTTAATTTGGGATTGGATCCACATGGTTAGTATCTGAATGGGGTCTGTTTGAACAGAGATTTTGTAGATTATGTAAAAGTCAACTACTTATAGACAAAAATAGTTCTTGATCATATATTATATCAAGCAAAAATTAGTCCATAACATTTAAAATTCACCACAAACTAGTTTAAAACGTGCACTTAAGCACACAAATTAGATCTCTAAACTTGATTCTGTGTGCTTTATTACCTCGTAAATCTTGCCTTTAATTAAGGGTTTGGTGAAATTTTGTAACTTGTTTCAGTATGTCAAAGATATTCGCATTCACTCAGGTTTTCAATGGGTTTGGGGAATTTTTTTAAAGTAGTTTACCAACTAAAACTAATATCAACCCGGCAATCTCGTGGCAAGACCCAGAATTCAAACTTATAAGGGACGAAATTAACAAGTTTTGATGATAATTTCGGACCGTTTAGGGGGAGGTGGGGTAAACTTGAAAAATCGTAAATATTAGTTACCTATAACAAGAAAGATCTTGTAAAATTTTAGGCCCATATGCCCCCTGTCCGCCCCTAGTCTCGTGTGAGGTCGCATATATTTAACTTTAACTAAAACGCGTTGTTAATTAAATGTATCTTTTCTAGTATTTCTCTAGTAAATCTCATACAATATCTTATCAGCTCAGAGCTATAAACTAAACTCTAATATGTTTCTGTCTTTTTGGGTCTTTATAAAAGAAGATCTCCTAGGATCTTTAGTTGCAACATTGTAGGACTAGCAGGAGATATTCCTCTGTTTCATTAGTACATTTTTTGTCCGTTGTAATGAACTAAACGAATCTCGATTGCTTAGTGTTTGAATCGTGATTTTATTAAAAACGAGCACACAGTTTATAACTAATCTTGAATTTGATTTACACAGCTCAATACCTCATCAAAATTATGGACCCAGACCAGCTATATATACAGTACCAACACTTTAACTGTTATATTTGGCATCTAATCATATCAATAATTGTGATTATAATGGGGAGAAGAATTCACTGCAGATTCATAATCATGTCCAAATTTACCTCCATAATCATTATGAAGAGTAATTTACAATTACCACACCTTAATTTACCTGCTTAATGTACTAATCCACTCCATCTTGAACATATTTCCACATCATTAATCCAAATCCATTCAACTTAAACTCTGATTATACATTATTTGATGCAATTACCAACAACTTCACAGTTTAGTGAGAGAGAGAACAACAGTTAAGGAGTTAATATCCCCTTTGGACAACTCCTGATCTATCAATTTGGCATAGTGATCGAACAATTTGTCCAAGATCTTGTCTCCAAAATGGTGTGCCAGCATTGTTTCTTGAATAGACCTTACTGTCTTCGCCACTGCAACTCCGTAGCTCGAATAATTTCCCGCATCCTTTTCCATTTCAAACAATTCTATACGTTCTACTTTAAACGATCCCTCTTTGCTCACTTCCTCTTCCAGTTCCTCCTTCGATGGCGCGTAGAAATGGACGTCGTATGAGTCCAATTTCTCCTCCTCAATCTCGCCCTGTTGTAACAAATAAAAAAATTCATTATTGCTATGCAGAACTGTACGGGGAGTGTATTACCAACTGAACTGATGTACGTATGTTGATCATAGTAGTACCTGAGAAACAAAGCTGGCAAGTGATTCGTAGAGAATTTTCCAGAAGATGGAGTTGCCCCGATCCACATGATCAGGCCCGATCCTGCCCAACAAAATCAGAACCATTCGGCCTCCGGTTACAACCTCTTCGGCCCTGGACCGGAGAAACAAGGAGAAGTCATCTTGGAACTGTCTGAAGTATGCTTCTGAGACTTGTGATGGGCTATTTTCTAGTATGTACACGCTCTTTTTGTTCATAGATAAGCCGTTCTTGTCATAGATACCCGGAGGAACCTGAAAAAGAGAGACGTTTCGGCACTTTTCAGTTTTCAATCAGTTAGCAAGTGCATCTTGGTTATAAGATGTTCATAAGTTTTCCTGCGTACTTATTTTTTGCAGTTGCTCTGGGGTTACTGTGAATCTGCGGATAATATCACGCGTGTAGCTCCTCAATGGCAATGAAGAGGAATTCCACGATTCCAGCGTATTTTATTTAGAGCAAGGTTTTGTTACTTTTGTACTTTAAGGTTCCGTATTAAACATAGCTCGAGTATGTCAAATACGGAGCCTTACACTGTTTAATGGTTAAACCGTCTAACACAAGTTTTACCTACAGGGTAAATAGATGAACCAACCTTTGAAAGCCAGTGTAAACTGTTGGATGAATACACAAAGTGCAAGCAATGATCAGGAAACAGCCTGCCATAAAACGTTCCGGGATAGCCCGCTATGTAAACGGGCGGCCCGCCCTGATTTCTCCCTTTCTTCAAGTCCATATACAAATCCGGCAAGGCCTGAAAGATGGTGTTGAAGTCATTGGTTGGCAAATCGTTCAAATAGACTCGAATCTCCGGTCCAGGAAGCATCATGGCACGACTGGCCTTTTCGACAGCGTCCACTAGTTCTTTAACGTTCGACAGTGTGTTCGGACCTGATGAACAGCCTAAGTCTGCTATGCCTAAGCTCCTGGGCCTTGTTGTAACAAACATTTCTGATATGGTCTCCAGTGTTATGTGCTTCACCTTGTCAGCAGCCTTTTTCTGTCAATACAAGTGAAAGGAATAATTAAGTCTTTAATTTAACCCTTCTTTCGGAGTCCGACTATCAAGGGTCGGGTACGTCAAAGTGTTTGACTTTAACATAGTTTGTAAACAGAGTGTTGAAATGAAACGAAACGTTGTATAGTTTCGGAAACGTAATGAAAAGGAAACATACCTGAAGGGAAGAGTTTTGGGAGTAGCTAGTCTCTCCAAGGCCTCCATTCATGTGGAAAACTTTGTCAAGATCCATGGTGGTTAAACTTTAAAGATTTCTAGTGTATTGGAGTAAGATTGAGAGGTTTGGTTTTTGGTTGTATTATGAAAGAAGAAAGGAGTACTTTGGATGTCACTTTTTATAGACATGTTTTCAACA
>JAYMSL010000146.1:0-34496 GCA_036897195.1 Plantago coronopus
GTGGTGGTGGTGGAAGAAGGTGGGTGGTGGAGGAAGGTGAGTGGTGGAGTTGGGTTGGAGAAGAAGATGAATTGTGTAAATATGAAAAGTTGTGGGTTTAATTTTTTATTTTGAAATAAGTTGAATAGTATTTAGGAAATAAAAAAATATATATTTATACTGAAAATTAAAAGAAAAGATTAAATTGATGAAAAAGTTGACTTTTGGGTGTATTTGTAATTACTTGAATTTGACAGTGTTAATTTTGGATGAGTTTGTAATTGTTCGTAATCCAAGGATTAATCTGAGATGGCTACATATTTAAGGGGTGGTTTATGTAATTTTTATCTAGGTGGTATGAGTAATGTTATTTAGTTTATGTAAATTACAATAAATGTTGGTGCGTTATGACTTATTAGTGAGGGAATCCTGGAACAGTCTCATGGCGTAATTCTACTTGAAAATGAATGAATCATTAAACAAAGAACATGGCGTAATCTGTGTCCGTCATTATAGCTAAGATCGACTCTTGTTGTTTTGTTTTGTATCAAAACGTTAACTGAACATTAGTAGTACTCAATTATGTGGGGCATCGTTGTCTTGTGAGTAACAAACAGTCAAGCACAATTACACAAACGTATATAAACCATCTAATTAATTAATTAATCACAAAACTTGGAACTAATATCTGTCCATAATCACAAGTGTAATATTTCAAATGTTCACCTATCTTGGTGTTAATTAGTCAATAGAATGAGTTAATCAATAGTGCTGAATAATCCTCGTGACTAGGCCAGGGCCAGGCCAAGCTGAAGCCAAGACGAGCAACAATAATTTATTTGATTATTTGCTACAACGTACAAAGTATTGTATTACACTATACTATTATTATACGATCAATTCAAATGAATTTCAAGTTTTTAATGCAAATTATTTGCTGGAGCGTCTTAATTAGACAAATAAAATATATGTTTCAGAAATTTAAACTCTGACTACTTTTCCTTCAAAAGAAACAAATTATGACTCCTGAATTCTGGATTTCTGATCCTGTTTCTTTTTACTGTTCTAAGGTAGCATTATTATAACTGAACTGATACCAAATTATTCAAGACACATAAGGATCAGTCAAGTGTTAGTACTTGTTACTTGTTATATACCAAATACCGGAGAATGGCACCCCTAATTTTAATATTCATATATTGTATCGTTATACCTTACAAAATTTTAGTATTTCATCGTTTTATCTAAAATTTTATATTAACATTTTGCTATTTCAGACACCGTAATTTTATTCATGCTTCTGTCCCTGATGTGAAAGACAATACATTTTTTAAAACAAAGTGCAACAACAAATTTTATATTAGATGGTGAGAAGGTATCAAACTTGGAGTAATTTCAATTTTAATTTCTATCTTCTGTAGTTATGATTTGGAAGTCTGATCTTGGCTTTGCCTGAAAAAAAAGTCCTAACTATTCCATTAATAACAACTAACTCTTCAAAACTAAAAAGACATGGTGTTTAATACAAACTTGTCCAAATATACATGTTTTAGCCATGGAAATCAGTTTCAAACAAAATACACACTGACATATATAGTAAAAGACAAGTTGGTATACAATGAAGAGAACGCTTACCTGTATCTTCTATCATAAGGCGCAATGACAAATCTTCTCAAAGAGATACTTCCTTCACCTACAACTGTCCCAAAAGCAGGCAGAATGCTGCTAGAAATCGAAGCCAAGTTCCGCATTTGTTCTGCTGTCGAATGCCGCCTGAATAGCAGCGGCATCGGTGACCTCATTTCCGGTGTCAATGGAGATCTTCCATGATCATCTGATGGCATTTTTCCTTCTACTTTCTTGTTTTGGCAGTGGAGTGAAGGAGAGGGAAACTAATAGGTTTGTTTACTGATTGAGTTATATATTTCTTGAGATCTTACAACAGGAACAGGTGTATGTACCATGTCAAAGATTGGACTTAATAGCAAGCATTATTGAGATTAGAGATAATTTAAATTTATGCATGCTGAAGTTTGACTTGTGATTTGTGATTATGATGGGAATAAATTAAGATTAACAAGTTGTAGCTAGATGAGTTTGTTAAATCTAAATTTGTTAGACATGACATGTAGTTGTTGATAGGCATGATGAATTTTGGGTTGGGTTCAACTTCTCAAAGTCAAAGAGCGCAATTGGTTACATTTTTATTTAGTTTTATGCTCTCATTTGTAGCTCACAAATACAAATTGTAAAAGCATTAAAAAAATAAAAAAAAAAGAAGTAAAAACAGGTGAGCCTCACCACTCAGCCTTTGCTCAGCTGCGGCTGGAGCAGCTGAGCAAAGGCTGAGCTGCTCATCTCCAGCAGTTGAGGCGCTACTGGAGAAAGCCTCAATGAGGTCTGGGAACTCACCACAACTTTTGAAAAAGTAAATATGACTTTTGTATTTCAAGAAGAAAATCAGGTGACACAATTGCAAAAAAATCAAGCCCTCGGGCTTTTGACTCATATAGTTCTATTTCTAGTTTTTTAACTGTTTCCAACTTTCATTCTATGTGAGATATGCCTCTATGACTCAATGATGTAATTATTTTGAATGATTGCACTTATTTTAGGAAAAATCACACTTTAATTAATAAAATTTATTTTCTCTTTGAAAAAAGAAAAGAGTATCTTATATATGAAGTTTAAGGGAGTTTGGGTTATTATTAATTGTGTGACGGAATTTAAGAAAGCGGTGATCATCCAGATGACGTTGTTTGCAACTTTTGTCCTCCTTCATGTACCCTGCAGAATTTGGTAGTGGTAGGATATGTTTATTCGAGTCGGTGGTTCATCGGCATTAATCAATTAAGTCTTTGATCGAACCAATTTCAAGACAACTCTGCAGTTCGAGTTAGCAACTAAAACAAGTAAAACAGAATTAATTACAAAACTGCAAGTCTTTTGTCCTCAAGAGTATACATTTCCTCACCAAGTAGATGGAGTAATTCTTCGCCTAATCCATAAGATCATAAGATAAGTTGGACAAAACTTTTCAATGGACGACAACTGGTACTACTCCCTCCCCCGTCCCACAAAACTTTACTCACTTTCCATTTTTGAACGTTTCATAAAACTTTACCTCTTACCAAATAAGGAAGCTACCCCACACACTAAAACATTATTTTAACATCAATACACTTCTTTATCACCACACATTCTCAAAAAGTAACTTACCCTACTTATTTTTTCATTTTTATTTCATTATTTTAACTCATTTTCTGAAATCGCGCGCTAACCCTAATAGGTAATGTTTCGTGGAACGGAGAGAGTAGTTATCACAATGCTGTTGTTATTCAGTTGATTGAATCTCAATCGAGTCCGTGTAATTACCAATTACTAACGCCTGCAATTGCTTCATGCTTAATACGTGCACTCAAAGACATTACACTATAGATGAATTTCCAATCGGTAATAGACTAATAGTATCCCTTCTCTATGAAGTTTCAACTTTAATACTATGTTTTTGTTAGACGGCTAAAATATAACTTACATGCGAATCGATTTATTTTATTTCTTATATAACGCACATATAAACATATGCAAGTAATGTATCACATTCATGGATTAAATCGTTTAATCCAAGCCTTTGTATTTACATTCAAAGATATATTATATAATGTACCTTTTGTTTTCTCTGCCCTAATTTAATTGCACAAGTTTTGGCGAAGTTCATCACATCCCATGCTCTGATCTCCCACCCCTCCAAATCTGGACAGTTGACTTTCTCGAATAGACAATTGAATGTGTCTTTTGATCATATTATATCCAAAATGATGAAAATATAGACACATCTATCTGTAAATGAACACACAAATGTCAAATGGAATTGGATCTAGAGTGGTCTGACATTTCGGATAAAATAAAATTGAATCATCTAAGTATATTATGCTCAATTCCAATGGAAAGACCCAAAAAAAAGAAGAAAAAACACTACTACTCCTTCCGTCACAAAACATTACCCGTTAGGGTTAGCGCGCAGTTTAGAAAATGAGTTAAAATAATAGAGTAAAAATGAAAAAGTAAATAAGGTAGGTTAATTTTTCAAAATGTATAGTGATAAATAAGTGTATTGATGATAAAATAATGTTTTAGTGTGTAGAGTATCTTTCTTATTTGATAATGGATAAAGTTTTGTGAGACATTCAAAATTGAAAAATTGGATAAAATTTTGCGGAACGGAGGGAGTAATACATTTGACAAAATCATATTTTTCAGTCAAACTATTCTACATTTGTCGAATAAAATGGAATTACCTCATACGATTACTGATTAATCCCGCCATACTTACAATTATATACTTTCTTCGTCTTTATCAAAACATTATTTTTAACTCAGGAACAAATTGCACACCATAAATAGACTAACAAAACCCAATGTCAAAGGGCAACCAAAAACATTTACAACTGTGTATGAAACCTCGGTTATATTACAGGGGTCTTTGCCCCCCTCATGAGACGCTGGTATTACATTTTTGTACATATATACTTATACATACATACATTGAATCAAAGCCATTAGACAACTAACTTTAGGCTCTTTCTTCATCGCGTCTGTACATTGGATCGTACATCCCAATCTTTCAAAGCAGATTTAAATGTACTTCTCAAGATAGCACCACAATCAATCCTTCCTACAAATCGAGTCTAGCACTGTCCAGCGTTATGTTCCGGTGAAAAGTGCAATACCTCTCTATGAACCAGCTCTTGGCAACGCCCAGTAAGGTATTTATATATTGGTAACAACATACTTCTTTCTTTCTACAAAATCAACTCTAGCAACGGAATGTAGCAGAGTTTTACTCCAGTGACAATGCAATCCTTCCTATACCAGCCATGAAAGCCCAGCGACTAGTGAGTTCAAAACAAGGCAGGATGGGTCCAGAATATCAGACAAGGTCCTAATAAGAGGAAGAGGACAGCATATAGAGGACAATTGGCCAATAATCACCTACCAAGCCAAGTGTGATTCCCCATTTCCCCTATGAGAAATAAGCTACTACATGTATTGAGCCAACCACTGCTTGCACATGTCAAGAACTGGAAGGGAATTTGCATGTAATGCCTGCAAAAAGAGACAAAATGAGAGCTGGTGCAACGAACGAAAAAAAGAATTTGCATAAATTATATATACTCACATGTGCGAGTATAGACTGAGCAGGTGAAAAAAAAGCAAATCGTTGAACTAATTAACTATCCTGCAAGTCCAGGAACCTGCGGTTTTAGTTCTTCCTTATACCATCTTTCAACTAGTGTATTTATTCCTAACCGGGCAAAGGTATTCACACAGGCTTTTATGTTTTCTGTTTAGGGAAAATTATAAATTGGTGTCATTCCTAAAAACTTACTAAATTATATTCCTAAGAGGGCAAAATATTTCACAAGCTTTTCTATTTTCTGATTAGGGAAAGTTACCTGATGTGCAACATACTGGACATCAGCTACACTTCCACTTCGAGATGCAATCTGGAAAGCACTTTTCAGACGACCACAGACAACACATGCCAGTACTTTCCTGCAAACCAAGATTAGGTTATAAGATTTTCCTAATTCAAATTTAGTACAACAGAATAACCGCAGTATAAGGAACTAATAAGTTAAGCTAGCATCTTTCTTTTTTGCATAAGCTAGCATCTTTCCGATGCATCAAAATTATAAGGATTTGTAACTAAATTCCAGGATAAAGTAGAATAACACCTGTGGCTACTAGTCAACATGTCAATGACGCGGTCCGGACGCTCCTTATGTTTGTTGGCATATACATTAATTGCTGCCCCCAGAACCTGCAGAAAAACACATTAAATCACTTACATATTGGTGTCTGCAACTATAGCAAATATACCATACACAAGAAAACGTAGGAAAAATGTCCAATTCAGATCTCTGCCAATTTAGATTGCATTAAGTATGAAACAATAAAAGTGTATGTGTATCTCCATGAAACATCTAGGATTTGTGGATTTCTATCAACCAATCTCAAAATACTGGGGAGGGCAAGTTTGCTGAAAAGAGGATCACCGTAGTTACCTGATCCCAATCGTCATCGTCTATGGTACCCTTTATGTTTCTGAAAAATTCGGTTAATTGACCTCCCTTTTTTCTGTCAGCTAGTGATGCAGCAACTCCAGCATATATGTCAACAGCTGAAATTATATGCACCAAATAAAATATGAAATATTGTTTCGATGAAAAAAGTCTGGAAAAATGCAAATTAGAATTACTAAGTACAAAATTTACCTGGAAGAGTGAATTCATAAATTATCTGGAAAGCCAAGTCAAAGTTCTTCTCAACAAGTGTCTCTGCAATTACACATCTCCTCCTATATTCAAATTTATGACTGTAATTAGATCTTGCGAATGACTTGTAATTTCTGAATGCAGAAAGACCATAGAGATTTATTGAACTACATTACATCATGTAATCCTTAGAAATTTTGGAAAATAAACAGGATGATAGATTCACAAGTGTTTAATACCAAAATCGTGCAAGTCATAAGGTGGTCCAGTGGAAGAGAGGAGAAGAATTGCAAGTAGGAGGTTTGGGGTTCAAGTCTTGGGAGTCACAGGTTTAGGTGTACATTTAAATTTACTTGATAGTTTGTACTTTGTAATAGTTTGCCCTTAAAAAAAATAAAATCGTAACTTTCTATAAAATTTTAGAGGAGATAGAGTTAAGAAGACCAGAGAGCCAGGACAATGGACTGACTGAACAAATACTATCACATGAAAATGTGACTGTTCATTTTCTTATTATTCCATGGTGGATCATGGAAAGCCACACCAATATTTTGTTATGTTTTACAGCAAGGCAAAACATATGATAACTTAAGGAGAAGCAAAACCTGAATGTCTCAGGGTCATTTGGATTGCCAAAAAGAGAGTGTTTCCATTGGGGTCCCTCTGCATCACTGAAGCATCTGACGACATCCATCTGTAAACAAATGAGAATTTAAAGAAGTAAACGCTTTGATGTATGGAGATGCAGGATGCCTTTTAACTTTCAATGTAAACAAACAAAACTGACGAATGTCAATGTTTTGAAAAAATTGTTTGGTAGCCTATTAAATAAAAGTGGTTTTAAAAAAGAAGAAAGGGGTCTAAATTCATACATGTCCCATTACAACTTAAAAGTGGTCCCTAAAAAGTTGAAAGGGGTCTAATTCATAGCTAGTGATGGCATCAAGGAGGTGGTCTTGCCAACACACTCGATCAGACTGGTGTTAGCATCTCAAGTGCAACATGTTGGCAGAGAGAGAAGACCAAACAATGCTTAGTTTTTTAATTAATCAATAAAACAAATTACAGTAAACCTACAAATAAGTCCATAGAAACAAATTCGGATAAAACTATTAAGGAAAAACTCGCATAATTAACAAACCATCCATGTGGTAATCATACTTTAACAGTTGAGCAAGACAGCAATTACCATCATACACAAAGGTGCACAAAATATTCTGGGCAATTAGCTTCCATAAAGGAACTATTGATTAATTCCTCCTAGACTGGAAGTCAGTTAAAACATCCCGCGCTATGTGGACCTATAAGGCAATTATTGGCACTATTTACTTATATTATTTGGTGGAGTTTGGGATGCATAAAAACGCAATCCAGAGAGTGCACTGCATGTAGTCAATGCCATGGGTGACTCCCCCAGCTGATGTTTTGGCAAAAACTCAGCCGAGGTGTGACTTATAGGTCTACAAAAGATGAAAATTGCCATAGGGACAGATGTTTAGTTACTTCAGATCCTGCTATATGTAAATTACTTGGTATGTAAAAGTTGTGAACCTTGATTTTTATTTTTATTTTTTTAATGAGAAATCTACAATGTTGAGCATAGTCAAGACGATCAGATGGTACTAACTACTGAGAAGCTGTGGCAAATTCTGTGAGACTGAACCAGGGTACAACCAAGCTGAACAAAAATGTAGCTGAACTCTGTCTGGTACGTGTAATGTAAAAGGTACTAACATCATAGACTCATCAGGAACAACGACCAAGTTGGACAACAATTTAGCTGAATTATGTTCGGTAATTTCTGTCTAATGTAAAGTATTTAAATGTTAATTTCGCACATGCTAGGTTATCATGTTTCATGGCATAATAGCAAAACTCCTATTTATACATTTCATGAGCGGTGATATAAATCATAACAGTGACTTCTATGACCTTGTATGTCTATACGGCAATACCTGAATAGCAACACGAGCAGAGAACTTGACCAATCCTTCCTCGGTAAGCTTCTCTGAAGCAGATTTTCCCCTATTGCCTTTTGAGAGAAGTTTCGTAGAATCTCCCACTTTATATCGTGCAGACAAACCTTCATCAAAATGCATCTGCACCCCAAAAAAATCAGACAAACAGAAGTGCAAAATGAAGAAAATAATAGACCAATAAAATGCAAAATTGCACTGGATAGATATAAATCATCGCTACACAGTTAAAACTTTAAAATAATATATCGCAAAAGACCACAAATAAAGTGAGACCAGTAAATCACAAAATTGCACTAGATGTGTTAAATTACTGCTTTACAACGTGTGGCGAAAGACCGCAACTAAAATGACTATTTACATGGTATCAGTATCATTGCAATTAATCATTCATGAAAAGGCCTGAATCACATTCCTATCTGTTCATATGAGACCTTGACTGAATCAAAAGTACTGACATTCTTCCACAGGCTAATAAATACAACCACATCTGTACCACTGTAGTTTACTGATTTCATCTTTCAGGCAAACAGATATCCAAAGTCAAAGAATAGGCATCGAAAGTAAAGCATGAATATCAGGTGTCTGTATCGAGCCTTGCATAAATACTCGAGTCATATCAACATACTAGTCTCTAATACTCAATCTAATTGATCAAAGGTTCCTTCATTCTGTACTGTTAATCTAATTGTAATCAATATGATCTAATGTCTAAACTCTAAACAAAGTAGAGACTCTTCATTCTTAGAACATTCGAAGACCAAAGGAGAAGTCTGTACATTCTTTTCAATCTTAATGAACTTCACTGGGAAAATAATTACAAAACAGAAAATAACAAAGAAATAGACTAAAACGGCTGACCTTAGCATGTTCCAAGTGCTTTATAGCTTCCTCCTGAGAAGCAGCATTCATGAATAACTGAATACAGCAGAGCCCAGCAGCCACGTGGTCCTTCTTTATCACCTAAGATTAAATCACAGTTAAAGAGGGAGTAACTTAATGGGAGAGACTTAGATTAAAAGTTAAGGCATCCACCAAATTCAGTACATATAGTATTGCATAATATATGCAAAACATACATCAGTAATGTGCCATAAGTTACAGAAGTCCAGGGAACTGCGAAAATAGATCTATTTAAGTTGAAAACTACTAAATTTGTAGATTACCAAAATAAATAAATTTACTTGCGAGACCAATGATGTAAAGGTTGGTCTATAATAAGTTTAGGCACACAGATTCTCACTCAGGAATGGAACCATAACTTGTGTTATTTTGATTGTCATCCGACATAGTATTCATGACATGAAGTTATCATGAGATCCCACCCCCGTTAATTGTTGTATACAGGCAGGTATAATTTTTTGGATAGACAGTGAGCAAACATTTAATACCATTTCCAGCATAAGGCTGGGTAAAAGTAGTACCAACTACCAACTAATAAATATGGCACCATTCGTCCATTCAAAAGTTCCTCTGGAAGAGAATTAGGTGAAATTCCCTCAGACCTCATAGAAAAGAACTGACACATGATGTAAATTATACTCCAAAAGGTCCAGTAAAATGTCATAAATTTTTTAATTTCGAAGAGTTAATAAATAAACCGTAAACAGTCTATTCTTGAATCATATACTTATCTTGAACAAGAAACCCAAAAACACAAATAACTGATAAGGAAGAGCTAAATACCTGGAACTTGTACAAATAGTTAAAATGTTTATGAGTCTCACAGTAGAGGCAGATGCGGGAAACTGCTGCAGCAGTATGCTGAGCCACCGATTGATCCTCTGTGAATGAAATCCTAGATGATATCACTTCCTCCAGGACACTCATGGAACCATAACCAATACAGAGGTCACATAAATCATCAACTGTTCCATATTCAGTCACTAAAGGATCTGGTCTTTGAGGGGAAGAAGATGAAGCAACCACTCCAACTAAGGATGACTGGGGTTGATGAGGAAGAGACTCGACAGGGAAAAACAAGAGGCACGCCTCCTTATATCGGCCATGCCTAAACATAAACCCAAGCACATGTGGACGAGCATACTGCAACGTAAAATGGAATGCATTAAGAATATGTATGCATGTTCTAAAGGCATTTAGATTAAGTCATGTATTAAAGTGAATGCTATGGTCAATTAAATAGATTATCATTAACAAGCATACATCTACAGAAGACCAACGGGCAAAATTTACGATATCCAACGAATTTGAAAAGAGCAATTGATCTACAGAGTAACAGAGGAGACTGAGACATTCAAGCAACGAGTCCATCTAAGGACAAAGATGAGTACCAAATACTCAAGTTCTCAGATGTCACCATCTCAAAGTAGAGGAATAAATTAATAAGTAAACTATGTTAGCAATTTCACTTAACAGGCTACCTATAAAGACTCCAAAAAGATCACACAGAAGTGAATTAACAAACATAGTGTGAAACCAACCAAGAGACAGAATATAGCGTTACTCTGACTCAGGATATCATACTAAGTCTGGATCCTTACATCTTGTAGATAGCTAATGCATTCAAGGTATCTGGCACTGTCGAGATTGCTGCGTGGACCATCTTGTGGGTCCAAGTTTTTGGTAGAATTATCATTTGGGACTGATAGCGGCCATCGAGATCTTTCTGAACGGGTAAAAGATTTTGCTGGCATTGGCATGTATAGAACATTCAAATAGGAGTCAGCAGAAAGTGGATCCTCTAAAACCGCTGGTGCACTTTTAGTCAAATGATCATACCTGCAGCATACATAGAATGGAAATTTCAAATTTCTAGAAATTCATTTTCATATTGGCAAAGTAAATCATCTCGACAAGTTGTTCCATTATCCAACTCAACCTGAAATATATTCACATATTAAGCCTTGGAAAGAAAGTTGAAAACTGAAGAATTCGTACACCTCTCAATTCCAGGTATCCTCTAAGCTTAGGTTGTGACAGCGATGGAAAATATTACTGGTAAAGATTATTGGGCATGACAGAGAATGTGTACACATCTAAGTATGTGAAGAACAACTGAACAATGATACCAAAACAAACTAATCATATAAAATGTAATTATTTTCGGCTTGAATATCATATCATATAGCACAACCTTGCCAGTATTTTTTTTTTTTGAAAGATAGTATAATGTATTAAAAGAGGTGAGAATACACGGGTTCTGTATTACAACAGCTTAGACAGGTATGAAACTAAACTACTAGAATCTGACAAAGGATTACTTGCAGACCCATTAAAACTGCAAAGTAACCGCCCATAAAAATTGCTAAGAAGTTTCCAATCAGGGCTGGCAACATCATGGAAACATCTACTGTTCCTCTCCAACCAAATGCTCCAAACCACACAACCTGGAATGAGGTTCCACAGTAACTTTTTATCTTTATCTTTCAAGTTCCTTTTCCAAGCCCTCAATAAGATTACCATTGTGCTGGGCATTGACCAAGACAGATTACAAATCCCCAAAATCGAGTCCCACAATAATCTGGCCACTCTACAATGAATAAATATGTGATCAATGGATTCACCATCCGCTTTACAAATGAAACACCACTCTAGGACATACATGCCTCGTCGACGTAAATTATGCATGGTTAACACTTTTCCCAACGCCACTGTCTATAATTTACAGTACTATTAAAAACCGGGTTATAATACATACAAAAACTTACCAGGCAATCCACGTAAGCAAGGAATCCCATTAATTTACAGCAAAAACAAGTCTCGAATCAGAGTTCATTTTTCATTTATAATCTAAGAGGAAGTGGACGCATATCTCGAACTCTACTTTTACAAGTCTTAGGATGATCTTCATGAGTAGAAGAGTAGGGCATAATATTACTTGAGATTGTTCCAATCCCAGATTCCTGATCAACCATATTCAACTGGAGACCTTATTGAACTCCAATCAATATGATACAATTAGGACCATTCTTATAGGGATCATTTCTTACTAAGAATATCAGCAGATCTGTTTGGTTAAACACGGCTTGTTTTGGTTTTGACGAAACTTGTCTTTAAGTATATGCTGAATTTGAAGAAACAGTCGGCATGATCTAGTAATTACTGATCAATTATCCCCTCTCTCTCTCTCTCTCTAACGCACTGCCTTACTAAAACACCAAAAAAAGGACTTTAGATAAACAACATACAGTAAAAAAGGGGTAATCTTACATCGACTGCACCGATGCAACATCAACTGGTGGACTTCCTTCAATAGTATTTATTATCTCTAGGATAACATACAGAAAATCTCCCTTATGCGCCTGAAGAGCTTGCCTGTGCATTTCAACATAATTAGGAAAAAATACAAGAACACAGAAGTCCTGAATCTTGATTTTCACAAAATTAAGAAAAATATATTAACTACTTGAGAACTGTTCAAGTAGCAATAATTCAGCACGTATAATTTGCACACACGCACATAAAACGTAATTAAGAAAGATAAACCCACTTGAACTTTACACGAGCTTGTGAATAATGCTCCATCCGAATCAGAGCAAGGCCCCATGCGCTCCAGACAGGGAATATCTCAATCTGAAGGATCACAATAATGTCATGTTTGTATGTAATATCCTAACTGAACGGACAGCAGTAGACTATATCCATACCTTACACTTCCTGCAAGTGTATACAGCCATGCTATATTGTTCCTCTTGGATCAATCTATCCCGAAGATTTTCTGCAGACGCTTTGTCAGCAATGTCATCGAGGGAGGCAGCAATCCCAGACCCCAGCAGACTTTGAAGCAGTTCAGCACGTCCTAACCAAAGGTCAACCTGTGATAGTGCTTCAGACACTTCATCAGTGTATTGACCAATACCAGAGCTACCGGCATCAGAGGATGTATCATCAGTATCCCGTCCTTTCTCAGAGTTACTAGACGTATCACTAGCGGCCCCAGATAGTTTTCTGAACTGGGATTTAGCAAAAAGCAGACCCTGCATATGGAAAAAAACACCCGTAAGTGCAAGAACTTTTTCTTTTTTGGTTTTCATAAGGTCTGAACTTTGAAGAATAAATACCTGGACGAATGTTTCTGTTGCCTGATATGCTCTGCCCATAGTCTCCATTGATGAACTTCTTGGCAATTGCTGAGAGCTCAAAACTTTTTTCATCTGATTAGTGCATAAATCCAGCGCACCTTTTCCAGCTGAGCTTTCGTTGGAACACAATGAAAGCAATGCCTAGAAAATAGAAATAATATGTGAAGGTAAGCCATATGTTGAATTTGATGCATACGGATATACTGAGCTTCCATAAAGCAGCAGCAACTAAGTATGAATATGGAGACAAAGTTCAATTCTTTCCATCATCTATACATGAATGTGGAGCATCAGCAGCATGCAGGAGACATAATAGCACAAAATTCTACAACAGGTAGTAATCATCTCAAGAAACAAAATACATCTTGTTGAAGTTTGCCACCAAATATACGAGTGTGCCAATTGTAAAGCAGTAATTGAATTGTTGGGCGATGGATTAGGAGCCGAAATCGACCTCCAGTAAAATATGTATCAAGCATCTACAATGAAGTATATAGGTACTAGGATTATGAGAACCGGCAGTGCAATAAATGCTACTTGCTTTTTAGACATCTGCCAAATAACCACATGACTGCAATTAATTCCACTTGCAAGCCACCGGATTTGTTCAGTTTTTATGAATTCCAATAGCTTTTATGGAGAAGATAACAAATAAATGTACTCCTAATCCACACTAATAGCTTGAGCTTTCAGTCAAGAAGGAATTCCATCCTGTTACCAGAGACTCGGCCTCGGCCAATGCCACGGTCCAGGAATCAAGTCCCAACATTAACGATTTCACACCGTACTTGATTGTCAACTTGACAGGCCACAACAAAAAGGTTGAATCGGGCAGCCCAGATGTTGAGAAAAAAAAATCAAAGATTAAACAATTCGCAATTCCTTCAAGTTTTCAGGCCATATTGTAATAGCTGAATCCTGGAACACGTGCGGGCAAAAATTTGTGTATGGATCATGATATGAACAAAAACTGACTTGCTTCTGTTTAATATGACTTATCAGTTATCAATCATTGTGGTTTAAAATATCCCATTACAACACTTGATCAACATATCTGTCAAAGATGTTAAATCCTTTCACCAACTATTTAAGTGCTATCAACTGAGCAAGTCTCTTAGGAGAACGTCTTATAAAGTAACAAAAAAAGACAGGCAAACACCATGGTTATATTCAGAAACTACGGGTTTTTACTTTGAGAATATCAATGTTTTAAATAAACACAGAAGATGTACTTTTTTATTAACATATCAATTAATGTTGTGTGTAAAATCAACAATGTTCACAGACATAATAGTTGTCGATACAAAAATGACAGTATTCAATAGCAAGACATATAATGTTCACTGCTAAAATACATGTGGCATTATTTATAAAGCATCACGGTTCTTAAGAACATAATTCCGTCTTTCTAAAAGTTCACATAGATATTGCATCTCACAAGTTTTTTGCCCTATTATTGAAATTTCCTGACAACAACCTTAAAACAAAGAGATCACCTTGACCTCAAAACTAGTAGTACCAAAGGTAAATAAACAGTGACAGGTTTCAGGCTCAAAAGTTATTGCAGGAAAGGGGCTTCTTTTGGAGTATATTGATAGAGCAGAGGAAATAAAAGAAGGAATTTTAGGTGCAGCAATAGCTACTTTTCTATAGATTTATTGAATATAATATAAATAAAATAAAAGTACACCAATCTCCGAAGAGACGGACCACCCGAAAGGGCGAAACCAGCTCCTATGAGCGAACTCGAATAATTCTCTACCTGCCTGAATAATAAACCTAAGGCTCTCTTATATAGAAGAACCCCTAACTCCCTATTTGGTAATAACCTTACTTATCTAGAACTCTATTTGGTAATTCCCTGAATTGACTTAAACTCTAGAAAGTAACTTGCCTATCATTAGGAATACTCTAATAATATTGCTAATACCCTAGGAATAATACTAAATATCAACTACTAATAATTTCGGACTCTAGGTCCGTAACATATATCAGATTATACAGTAGTAGATTGTTTATTACCAAAAAAAAAAAAAAAAAAGTAGATTGTTTATACCTTAAACAGAATTATGTCAGGGGCACTTTCATACCGGTGTGAAGAACGAACTGCTTCATCCTTCTCAACAATACCTGTTAGCATCCACTCTGCAGCTATTGCAGCAGCTGGAAGCCTTTCTTGACCATCAGCAGTGTACATACGGTCTTCCTGAATACCAGTCATTGCCTCCCAAGTAACCTTTTCAGATTGTGTTAATCCAGAGCTCTTTCTCTTCCTCTGACTATCTTTTTGAACTATTTTGTCTGGTGTGTTGCGAGGTGTCCAAGAAAATGCTCTACGGGCCTCCTTTTGGAAGTTACTTAGGTGGCTAGTGAAAGATGATTTTGTGGGTGTGCTGGCCTTCACCTTTTGCTTTGCTCTTGAACCTGAAACTGATACCCTTGTATCCCTGGGAGGGGAACTCGTGCTAATTGCAATAGCTTTGGAAGCATATGAAACAATCATACTATCATCTCTTAATAAAGGGAACTCTTTAAGAACCTGCAAGAAGTTCATGGCAGAATTGTTCACTGTTCCTGTTAACTATGCAGCCATAATTGATAATATACCATGACTGTACCAGAGAAGCAGATTGAAGTTGCTTCCTCATCAGTAAAACTTCTACTATCAACTGAGGGTGCTCATGTAACGATGAGCACCTTTGCTGCCAGGGTAACGGCAAGGAGGCTAAGACACGAAGACCTAAAGCCCATGAATTCAGGCGGGAAACTTGATTCTCAGAAAGATTGCCGTCTCTTCTCTTTAGAAAGAAGTGCACCTAATAAGAAAGATGAGAACCAAGACTAGAGTATAAGTACATCTCACTGAAAGACAGGACCACCAAATTAATGATCATTTTCACCATGAAAAGTGCAAAAAAAAAAAAAAAAACAACTATAAACATACAAGTAACTGCTTGGATCGTAGGTCGGGCAGGAGCTGCATTGCACTGATCGCAACAGGCAACGCATCATCAGATTCACGGAGAGAGGAAAGGAATCTTGAAGCCTCTGCAGGACCTCCACCATTCAAAGGATCTGCATTGAGGAGCTTGACAAGTTGACGGCCTTGGAGCTCTCTCCTTAGTTCAATAGAAAGTCCAGCACTTTCAGCCACCTCTAAAGCAGCAGAGACTGCTCCTTTCTCAGCCAATCTAAGTGATAGACCCTCAGGGTCTTCTTTACAATCGGTCTCAACCTAAAAAGAACAAACAATTCGGATGGAAAAATATTTACACTAAATTTCTCTAAATATTAGTGAGTAATCATTAGGATTGGAAATATTGACGGCTTGACACAGTTCAAATAAATAACTTTCACCTCTTGCCAGCTACCGTAACGCTCATCTGCAAGTAAAATGTGTTTGTATCTGAAAAGAGCTTGTCTTCTTTGAACAACCTAGTCGTATAAATTAAAGATCAACACAAATGAACAGCTGTTATAGCATCCACATCGATGTCACACTCCTTAAACTAATAGGACAAATTCCAATGCAGAGAAATGCTAGTTCAGATACCTCAAGTTTAAGTGGATCAGCATCTGATAAATGACAGCTACACATAGTGAGAACATCTAAAGCCGCTTCCAGTTCCCACCTGTGTATGTATCTGAAAATAGAAAATAAGATATTATTACCAAGTTATAGATATACAAGGGAGAAAATTAGAGTGTGCAATTTCTTTTAAAGTACCGCGGAAAAACATTTAATTACTTGTTTATATTTGACAGGCAATCAGGAAAAAAAGAAATTTATCAAAGAGGCAACAAATGTGAGCTGCATGTAATAATACAACTAAAGTGTTCACCAGGAGGAATAGGGAACAAGAGTCATACTTCAGAGCAAGTCTGGCTGCCAGCTGTTTATCCTTCAGACGTAGACAATACTGCCAACTATTGCTCCATATCTGAAAACCTGAAGTAACCTGAGGTTGTATTGAGGAAGTATCCTCCTCTCCATTGACAATGAGCATCTGAAGCAACTCGTCTGATGCACCATTCCGCAAGAAACGGTCCGAAAGAGCAAGTGCATCTAACAATTTTTCTTCTTGCATCAGTCTGTGGTAATAAATTATCAAATCCATGTGAGACAAATATCTCCAATTCCAAAATCGAAAAAAAAAATTAAAGAAAAAATAAGAATAAAAAATGAAAAGATAACGGAGAAAAACTAGAGACAAGAAGTTCCAAGTTCCTGGAACGGGTCAGTGATTGGTCTTCACATGCAAAAAAAAAAAGAAAAAGAGCTAGAGTGAAGCTAGAGTAAGATTATAGAATCTAACCAATTATCACACCCTGCTTAATTGGTGAAAACTAGGACCAAACCAAGGTTATAACTTAACGACTAATTATACTTGCACCCCCCCCCCAACAAGCATGTGCATTCATAACCAAAATGCCAGACATAATTTTGACGAGGGTAATAGCTGGGAATCACAATTAAATGACCGTAATTGAATGAGTAGGAAGTATTACTTCTCCACAGCATTTTCATAGGGTGCCTCGTTCTCCCAGTCAAAAGAAAGGAATACAGTATCATTCTGGTCAAAAGATTTTGACTTTGGAGAGTCATGCTGGGTATCAGAAGCCACATTTACACGTGCCTTAGATTCAGGAGAAGTTAAGGAAATTTTATTTCCAACAGCCACTTCATCAATCTCTGACTCAGTATCACTGTCATTCTCACGAAATCTCTTTGTAGCTTTGGCTTCATAGTTATCTTTAATATCATCAGTTCCTTGCTCAGTCATGACAGCAAACTCGGAAATTCGGTGAAGGTTAGTCTGCATTTGTATCCAGCGATTCAAGGTCGGGAACCTGCTATCAGAAAGATGAAAAAAATCAATATGTATTACAGTACATACTTATCATCATGGTACCTCAAATTTTCTGAAACAAACCTTTCTGATTGATCAAGTGCAAACTCATAGAACAACCTATCTACATCAGGTGATTGAAGTATGCCATCATTTAAGGAACTGGAAATAGCTGGATCGCTGCCACGATACAATATAGTACTTCCAAACACAGATGCCAGGACAGCCCTAACTGGGGATAACTTGACAAGATGCTTCACTACATCCAACTTCAGAGGGTATAATGGAACGCCAGGAGTTGCAGAAGAACGAGTGTAGAATTTGGGTTTTGCTTCTCTAAAAGAAGGTGAGAGGACCTTGCTTTCAGTATCACTCTTTGGGAGGGTGGGAATCACTGGAATGCAAGCCCAACCATGACCAGATCTTGGAGGGTAAACAGGAGGTACACATGCAGATATTACTTCATGAACAAAGTCCGAATTCATTATTTCGGCAACTTTTCCAGCTGCATCAGTGCTGTCGCGCTCAAAAACCAGTCGAGTTAAAAGCTGCAAGAGAGGTCAATAGGTAATATAAGCCAAAGATACAGAGTTAACCATTGCAGTTTTTATGTGTACTAAGTAACTATAGCTTTTTTTATTCACAGTGAGTTTAGAAGTAACTATTAACAATATAAGGGTGCCAAATTGTGAACACATTATTAGCCTTAGAATCTAGATATTGTGCAGAAACGAAATTATGCGAAAATATTTATGAACTTAATGTCAGCTTACAGAAAAAATAAGTACGACCATCATTAACTGTTAAAGTTCTCGCTCGAAAAGGAAATTGAAAAACAATTTTAGTTACTATTTAGAGCTCGAAGTTCGCACAACTTAAACGTGATCTAAGCATGAAAAAGGTTAGTCAGGATGTTAGAATTAAGAGACCAAAAACTTGAAAAAATAGAAAAGAGCAGGAATGCAAGACAAAACAAAGACAACAAATTTAACAGTGTTATGGAGCGCAGCTTAGTTGGTAATACGCTTCCCCTCCAACCAATGGGTCGGGGTTCGTGTCACCACGAGGTAAATGGGAAACCATTATTGATCCTCGCTTTGCCGCTTCTAAAAAAACAGTGTTATGATATGCTTTGTGTACAAACAGCACAGCATTTACAAAGAAAAACAAAATTAAAAAATGTTCAAATTCATTTGCTCATCATGCTAGGCAGAAAGAAGGGCGGACATAATTTGCAGAATACAAGAGGCCATTTCTGTTCACACTTTACGCTCATAATTTGAACGAATGAAGCCTTAGGCTCTGTTCTTTTAAACTTAATTTCAGTTCCATTCAGTTCAGTTAACTTCAGCTTTGGTTAGTTCAAATTTGTACTTCACTTCAGTTAACTTGAGTTCAGTTCAGTTCAGAAATTCTCAGCTGATAAGAACAGAAATATATAAACTATCACCTTTAATTGGAACCTTTAATCGGAATTTTAAAAAAACCTTTAATTGGAACTTAAATTTTCTTTTGCATCACATTAAAAAGAAAAAAAAATTAGAATAGGGTCGATTAAAATTACGTCTGGGTCGAAGAAAAATAAATACTTTCAATATCTGCTCAAGGTGAAAATAAATTATAATAGGGTCAAGGAAAAATTACGTCTTTGGGCCACTCATAAATAAGCGAAAAGTAGTTGAAGTCATGGGTCGTGTCTGTCCCATCAACAATATCACCAATTGCAGCAATGTGTAGAATAAATTGAGAAAGGAATGTTGTCATCTTCGAACCAAAAGGGCCAAAAAGTCTTCTGTCTGAATCTTTGACACCATAACTTGCAGAACTTGTATTATGAGAATCAGCTTCTGGTATTTGAGAAGGCTGCTTTAAGGGTCTCAATCCAAGCCCAAGGACCCCATGATCATCATGGTTCAGAAGCCCTCTCCCATCAGTATATGAGCCATCTCCACCAGTACGGTCCCTTTCTGTTTCTTCGTCAGCAATAGCTCTAGCTAGATTATGGAGCTTACCTGCAATATAAAGAGATAACAATTGGAAGAATCATATACAGCTGATTGTCACCCGTTACATTGTTCTAGAAACCGGGACAGCAGGATAACATGTGAAAGAACCATATGATGGAAGGCTTACCACTAAGGAACTGCCGCTTGCCCTTATGAGCATCATCAATCATTTGGTGCAACATAATAAGAGCTCGCTCTCTATTTCCTTGTCTCGACAATGAAAGGATCAATTCACCAGAAAAAATGGCCTGGAGAGCTGGCAGTGTGTCCTGGATATATGAATACCGATCAAAGAGCATCAGAAAATGGTAGTACATCATATTGATTGAATAAATATTAGATGATAGAAACAATTAGGCCACTCATTCTATACACAGAGCAGCATGGACCGAGTATGCCTGTAGTAAAGTGGATCAAGGCAGTAGATTCACCAACAAGGATCCGAAATACCTGTCAAAGATTTGGTTTTAACGCATGGTGGGATACCTCAAGTGTAAATTGTCTCTCATGCACCAACACATGATACAAAGACCCAACTATGGCAGAGAAATGGAAAATAAAGGCATCGTGTAGCTGCCTTTAGCCCTTATCTACACCACCAGTTATCTTCCCCTAGCACACATGCAATCAGCTATGTGGAGCTCCAACAATCCTCAGAACCCAAAAAAAAAAAAAACAAAAAAACAAAAAAAAACAAAACATAATTTGTAGCATGCTCCAGAACAATACTCCGCCGCTTAGGCGATGAATCAGCCTATTCAAAGGACAGCCCCAAAGTCCCTGTAGTCTAACCACATACACTATAGATAGTAACTACACTAATTTAAATCATGGAGCCAACAGGTTGCTACATCACTTTGAAGATTCCTTTACATATATCATAAAACTCTAATATCAGGGTAATTAAACATCATGAATTAGTAGGCAAGATTCTCCAGCCTAAAATTCTGAAATTAATAAGAGACGCATGAAATGAACAGAATGGAATTAATTGTAAGTAAAAATTAGAAGTCATAATTACCTGTTCAGACAGCTCACATAGGCGTTTAAGCACACGCTTCACGACTGATATTATAGCCACTTCATGAATTTGATCCCAATAAGTTGAGCCAAGCTTTGGAGCACTCCCTGGATAGATCTCTGAGAGCATGACTTGGGCCTACAGGGGTAAAAATACATCTCATACAACGTTTCATGTCAATTCAAAATTGAATTTCAAAGTAAAAAAAAATCTACTAACAAGTAGAATCAAAGTTGATAACAAGCCTTTAGCCACGATACCTAACAGGCACATCCCAAATGTAAAAGAATCCTAATCACAAAGTTAATGCACAGGCATGCAAGGTAACATAAGTACAAGTGCTATTCTACAGCTACAAAGATAGTATGTGATTTCAATTACTTTGGATAATTAATTTATTTTCACAAAAGAAAGGGCACACAACTTGAAGCAAATGCAATTAATATCAAGACAAGTAACCTGATTCAGAAGCTTCAAAGACATGCTAGGTAACTTCGAACATGATGCAGCTACATCTACGCATAGAAGAATCTGCAAAATAAACAAGAATGTCAACTGCTTTTAGACTCGCAAACTACAGAACAAAACCTACGAAGTTCATCAACGGTTGTAAGTCTTACAGCTGCCAAAGGGCCCAACTGAGAGCGCAAGGAAGAAAAATCCAAATCATGAACAGACGTTCCATCTGCAGTGCGCACTGCATCTTCCATCTGGGAAAAGAATGAATAAACAACAAATAGAATAGGACATGCCCAATATGGTCTACCATGCTACATGGCACAATAATACACTAAAACAGGAAATTGTGTACCATTGAGATTCAAGACATGTTATTTGACCGTCTAACACATTGATAAAATTCCATCTCGAACTTGTAGAGAGGTGTGGAATCTAGTCATTTATATTAATTCTCCTTTACTCACCCGAACTCGTTGCGGATTTCAACCTCATTCAGGGAGGCCATTCGAGTGGAAATTAAATATGGGTGGAGGCGGTGTCCGCGGAGATTCAAACCCAAGTCTGGGCGTGAGCCTAAGGCTCTGATACCACTATAAAATTCCATCTCATCTAAAAGATCGAACTAGTAGAGAGGTATGGAATCTAGTCATTTATATAAATTCTCCAATACACATAAGCCTGTCTGCTGTATTTTTCTCTAATCAATAAAGAGAACTAATCTCAGTCTTAGATTTATTTCAATTCGACCTTGCTCTGTTTAAACAATTCGTACCGTACTCAAGTCACTAACAAGATAATCTTTGGATAGAGCACCCAATTACATTTAAGAGAATAATAGGTTCCATTTAGTCATGCATATTGACCCTTCTAGTGCATTAGATCATTTTTTAACTCTCTTATTTATAAATTAACTGTGCAGGCGGACGTATAGGAAATTCAGAGTGAAACAATGAACGACAAATAATTCCATGCCCACTGAATTTAATACTTGATGATGCAAAAACAAAATGACGAGAATTATGTCTAGTCGATATCTGACCACCAGGTGAACAAAAAAAGAATAGCATACAGCCCTTAAGAGTCATTAGAATCACAAGTCACAACATAGCAGCAAGAAATTTCACATAAGTAATTACCCTTCATTCTCTGTAACTACAAGTCTACAACGGACAGTTTGGCACTCGGTTAGGGAGCTGGGCTAAGCCTCTAACCGAGTTCAACAGTAAAATTTGTATTTGGCGTTGGGTTAAGGATTTTTCTTTTAACTCAATTTTTGCAATCCTCGTATTTTGCTTTTTTTTCTTTTTCCTTTTATCAATTAATCAATCATCCAATATCCTTAACACCAATCATATTTTTACACATACTTCTACTTAATTGATCCTCGCTTTGCCGCTTCAAAAAAAAACTTCTACATTATTACACTCTTACACAACCTATTATATTATTATTCCCTATAAAACCTATAAATCCTTAACCCAAACCAAACACAATTTTTTTACATCCTCAAAACTCGGGTTACTATTCCTGAGTTACGAAATCCCGGTAACTCTAAAACTTAACCAAGTGCCAATCAGTCTACTAAAGATCTTAAACATAAACACACAAGATAAATAGAAGCTCATAAATTAAGATCATACAGAAGCTATCCTGAAGGCGCCATCAACCCATTCGGTCAACTCCAAAGTTGCTTTGTCTTCTGGAGGTAAGGAAAAGCGAGAAACAGCTTCCTCACCAATATCAAATTTTGCCCTCTGCATGCATCTGCAATACAATCAAATGCAAGCACGAGTCACAATTGGATTTTAATCACTTTCAAATCAGTTAAATAGAAACACACGGATAGAAACGCAGAGACATGTATGTAATTACACACACAGAGCCTATGAACAATTATATGAACTCATATAACATCAATAACAAAAAAGAACAATTCTTATTAGTAATAACCATAAAATTTGAATAATTCTAATAATAATAATAATAATAATAATAATAATAATAATAATAATGCTAATAATAATAATAATATTATTATTATAATAATAATATATGCAGGTCCTGCGCCCCATGAAAGCGAAGAGAAAAAGATAAGCAGATCCAAAATACTAGGGCAAAAAATTCCTAGCTGCAATATACAACTAGCATAGCAGAGTCTGAAAAAAGAAATTTCAAGCTGCAATATATACACACAGGAACCAACCAGCAGAATATGCCAGACAAAGAGAGAAATTTGATGAATACATACGCATTCATACCCAATGATGGAGATTTAACAAAAAAAACAAAAAGTAACTAAGAGAGTGACCATTCTCACATGCCAAGGGCAAAAAGAAATCTTAATGATAAGATCCACTCACAGGTTGAGGAGCTTAGATGGTGCCGCACGCAGGACAGTTAAAGCCTCTCTCCACCTCCACTGCCGTTCAGATAAAGGAAGGAGTTGTTGTAAAATTGACAGACGCCATTCCCAATCTTCAACAAAACGTTTCGCCTTCAAGATTCTCCATTCCAAGGCTTGTTTCCCGCCGGCTGATATATGACCATCCAACGCATTGTCCAGATCAGGTAAAGTCAATTGCTGTCGCAAAATATCAAGTACTTGTCCTATGAAAGAAATGACCATTTCATTTGCTCCTTCATGACTAATGCTTTCAGCTTGTAGCCCAACATTATAATTAGAAGAAACAGAAGGTCTTCTAATTGGATCATGAGGTGACGACTCAAGTTGGAGATTGTCCATGTAGAGAAGTGAGATAGTAATGTTCACCAAATATATCTGCATCAAACATATAACCCCCTTGAATTAACAGTGAGGATTAGGTCGTAAACACAAAAGTATCAGATTGTACTTGCTAAAGAAGTATTGTCCAATGCTAGCAGTCAAAGGCAGAACCAAAAAAGAAACCATACACCCCCGAAAGTAAAACGAGTAATGCAAGACTCACTTTTATTTCATATAATTAAACTAGCTGTGAGCATGTGGGGGTTGGGGGTGTCTCGTCAATGGTGTACCAGACTACCAGCCTAATGACTGCAAGTCTATTTAAGCTTGAAAATTACTAGTTAGAACACCAGTAACTCCCCCATATCAAGCACCTAGAAATACGATCTCTACAGGAGACCAGTTTGTCAATAATTAACGTTCTTACCCTTCCAGATTGACATAACCCATGCAAGTTGTGGTGTAGAAGAACAGCAAGTAAAAATAAGATAAGAACTGAGCAGTTATATAATGAATAGAAATAGAGGCCCCAAACTTTCACACAAAGACTCTTTACTACAATCCTTCGTGGTTATTTACAGTAACAAGCCTACCCTAACTGCATCCAGAATCAGGGCCTATTAGTTGGTTGTAAAAGTCACTAGCGGCATGATAGGTAGAGAACAATATACAGTAAGTATTTAGAATGGCCATTATAAAACATATTCCTGCATAATAAGATTGATGAACACAAAGCTCGGAAACCTTGCGGGGAATGTTAGTGATTGCATCCAAATGATTCTTCAGTTCTTTTAGATAAGATAAAGTCGTTTGCTGATCTCCTATTCCATCAGTACTACTCTTTTCCATAGTTCCAAATGCTAGAACAGCAGATTCAATAGCATACCGCATGTGGATAAGTTCAATGTCTTGCATCCTGGCAAACAAATATAAGGCAAAAAGAGAAATAAAGAAAAAGCTGACGAAGTCAAAAAACAATTTTACAAGAAACGCATCAATGTTTATTCTTGCAAGGCATGGTAAAGGATACAACAAAATAGCCAGGCCAGTACTCCAGTTTACATTAACAATTATATAGAGTGTCAATAACAAAATCACCAGAGGAAGGCATAAATATTCATCTTTCAGTAGGAGACAAGACAACTACACAGAATTAGCAGAAAGAAGTATAACATAGTTGAAGGCAACTTTATTCATACATGTTGTATATTCAACTTTTATTTTATTTTATTTTGAAAGGAAATCCAGAAGTATTATTAGCCATATAAAAAACTGAAATACACGGGATTTGTGTATTCAATTGATAACAATGATCCATCGTGTTTGGTGTATTTCATGCTGAACACCAAATATGAATTGAAAATTATGTAAAGAAATCATTTTTACATTTAGGAAGATGCGGAGCCGCTTAAAGAAAAACTTAATATTTTGAAGAAAAAAAAGATATACATGGATTAATCTCTATATTACTCCTAAGAACCACGTGGGGATCACAGTTTAATTTCTTGAAAAGAACTTAGATCTATTTTTGCTATACATATTTGAAAAAATTATGGATTTGGTCAGGACATCGTGAAAGAAAACTGACAATATAAGGCAAGTGGAATTCCAGACCAAAATATTATCAAATGTCATAGTGCATTTATTTTCATCAAAAGGTTAGAGCAAGGGGATACAGAACTAATCTGTGACTACTGAAACCAAAACATGCACAATGTTCCCCACATCCAACTGGAAGGAGGACCAAAACTTTTTCAGCAACGATGGAGGTCCCAGGAAGAATATACTACATGATTGCAAGGAAGAAAATATTTCAATTGTACTTATCTTTAAAGAAGCGCAGGCAAATTGGGTTTAAAATTAGACTCTACTGGTACGGAAGTTGGGTGATAAAATATGAAACTTCTGATTCTCAATACTACAGGCAAAAGCCACATCAATGATGTGGGAACCAGTACTTCCTCGAAGAAGATGCATTGAAACAAAAGAAAGTACGAGGAATGCGTTGACTTCAAAAAATGTAAACCAAATTTGACAATTTGTATACTAATCTGCATGTCACTGCATTTTGAGAGTCTATATAAACTGAAATTGAACAGCATAACACCAACATAATAACCACAAGGTCCACAACAATATTCTGAAAACAAATTATATTGATAGTACACCTTTTCCAAGCTGCAGGAGTAGAAGTTATTGGCTGCATGCTAAGTAGTTCAACTGCATCTTGAAATTTTATGCTGGGAACTAAATCAAACAATACCTACAAAAAGAAAGCAATTCCTATCAATCCACAAACTAAAGCCAATTAGAACCAAACAACGAGCTAGCTGTTTTACTGATATCGAAGATGCAGTATCCCATTGAGTGATGTGGATAAACCAAGACTGTCGAATTCATATCGACCTATAAAGAATTTGATCCAGGACCTTACCCGAAGTGGACTCTGGACAGACAACCTCTCAAGTACAAAATTCTCCACAAATGAGTCCAACTCAGCATCCCCATTTTCTCTTAAATCTTTTCCAGCTAATAGTATGGAGGATTTCAGACTCCATGATTTACCAGAATTGACACAGGCAACAAAAGTGGCAACGTCAAGCTGAAAGCATAACATATCACAGAGATGTTCCACAGAAGATGCCTGCCACCAGAAAGTTAGAATATAAGCTAATTGAGATGTCTGGCTATAAACTATAGGGCTTCGGAGATACAACAAGTGCAATTTAAGAAATCAGTTCAAATTCATAATAGAGCTTGTGCTAGTTGGAAAGGACCATCAAGTATTTTTACCTCATCCGACTGATTGCCATAAAGTGAGGAGTCTTCCAATCGAAAAGCTTGAGATTTACTTGTCCAGAGACACTGCATCAGTTGCCTTCTAATTGCTGTTTTGCCAGCCGACAGATCCCAACCCAAGGCAGCCACCAGGGGTCGAAGGCGGGGAAACAGCATGAGAACCTACAGGATGTGGGTATGGCAAGGAAAATAAACACTCATGGCTTAAATATGCCCCCTTAGGAATGGGCATGCAGGATAAACGCACTTCCAAAGAAAGAAAAAAAACCAAAAATTCTCCAAGGGTTGGGGGCAGGGTCTGGTGGGGGGATCATCCAAGAAATACAATCTCCGTCAGAACTGAGCAACTCTATATGTGCATTTACACCTCGGCGAATGTCTATCCATGTAAATAATAACTTATACAGTTAACAGCTACAATTTCAGGAAGAAGAGTCGGGAAAACCCATTTCAAACAAGACTAAACGAAAAGGCTGCAGCGTGAGTATCCGTTTGCTACTTCTTTAATTCGTTACAAGTCCTAGCGGGGGTGACTTTCCTCGGAAGCTTATTCGGAAGAAACCATTACCTTCTACAGTAGTGTTTTTACTGTATACGGCAGCTTGGGAGAGAACTCTGACCACTGATAATTTGTGTAAATGCAGAGACAATCAATCATATATTCAAAAATTGCAGCTTTACTTGCTTGTTATGGGATTAGATTCTGTGTGGTCGGACGTTTTATCACGATGCAGTTATGCACATTGATGATGTTCTTCGAGCTTGGGAGAAAAGGTCAGAAAATGCCTTCGGAACCTTATTCTTTGCATTATGTTATGTTTGGTGTTAGTGGAGGCAAAAGAACAATAGGCACTTCAACGGTGTTTCGTGCCCTAAGGGGAAGATTCAGATTTATTTGTTTGGACATTTTAAGCTCGTTTCATATTGTTGCTACTTGCTAGGAATCTGTTGTCTAGTAAAGCTGATTTTCTTTGGTTTATCCCTCCTCAATCCTAAGGGTACACACGGCCGTATAATTTTACTTGCATTGCATTTTCTTCATTAAAAAAGGATGTTACAAAAACTTGTTTGTTATAATTACAAAATACAACAAAGTGTTATCACCAATTAAATTGTCAGTTCATGATGAAACCCTGGGCGCCATATTATATGCAAAATAGAAAGAAATGAACAGATGATAAGACACGATATACTTTATGACAGAAAAAGTATCCAAAACACACCTGGGAAGCTTCTTGAATTTGCTCTTTTTGAACAAGAGATAACGCAGTATCCAGCACACGTTCAAATATATGCATCCCTCGGACACGAGCATAATGATACATCTCTCTCATGCATAATGAAGCAGAGACCTTTAAGGATAAAGATGACTCATTTGAAACATTAGTATCATGTTTAGACTCTGCAATAAACTTTTGAAGGCGTTGGAGAGGGAGGGGAATCTGGTTGCCTTCAAATGCATTACAGGACTCAACTCCCTCAGACAGTAACTCGTCTTGGACTTGCTGTGAGAACAAATATTATAACTAACATAAGTGGCTACCCAATCCAGAATATAAGTAGTTCATAAAAGTAAACAGGAATAAACCTACAGATGAAACAACTCATGCAACAGAACTTGGTGCAGTATTAGCTTATTGAAACAAAAAGAAGTCAAAATCTTGCTAGAACAAAAAATAAAAATCAGAATCAGCAAAACATACCAAAACTTTTTTAATAGTTGCAATCACGTCAGTAATTCTTATATCAATACGTTAACATTGCAGAAACACGTGGGGGAGACATGTGGTCATGGGGAATTCATATGTTTCTAATCTCAACAGACATAGAAGAAAATATAAACCTGAGTGAGTATTCACAGCTAACAACAATACACGTGGAACAGAAGAAATAAGCATCCACAAAACCTGAAGCATCTGAACGAGACGAGTACAATGAGATGATAGTGCTTCAGCATATATAGATAACATTTTATTTCGTATGGCAAGTGAAGAGTTCCCATAATCCTCTGTTCCAGATGATACACTCCTTACGAGATCTTGCAACGCCTTGCTGCAAACAAACAGAAAATATATTCATGTTAAGAGCTGAAACTAAAAAAAAAATCATAATAAACTGCAAGGTTGAACCAACGTTAAAAACAAAAGAAAAAAAAACTATCAATAATATCTTGAAAAAACATGTTCACTCCCTTCATAAGCCCCATTTACTATATCCAACATAATATTCCAAAACGGACTTGCCATTTTTATTTCTTAACTTACTTCACCAAACCCAAAGAACACCATCAACCTTCCCAGGCATAACCAACACGTTCGGTTTGCCAAAAGTTGAATCCCATAATCAGCGAGCATTCGTAGTGTAGAAATAAGTCTGCAGTCTCTTGTGCACAGAAAACGCCAGCTCCATCGCAAATTATTGGCAGTTTGCACTCTTCCCCAACTAACATCGTAATTATAAAACTTACGCCAGATTATTCTAAATTGAACATCACCTTCTGTGCAACCTATGAATGAAGTCAAATGGCTACTAGATTAACCTGCCGAGTACTAAGCCAGATTATTCTAAACAGAACGTCACCCTCTGTGCAACCTATCAGTGAAGTGAAATGGCTACTGCTAGAATAACCTGATATCCTTAATTGACAACCACGTAGGTCAGAGGAATCCGTGGCTGTACCTCATTGAATACACTAAGTTCTTATACTACTTTAAAAGATAATCAACAGAATATAATTCAGTTCCAGAACAAGAATTAAGTTTTCTGTCACAACTCACAATTAACAAGCATTCCTATGGGTAATAAACTAATTCTGATAAGTAAATTCAAGAGATTTTGTCCAGATGTATCAAAAGCAAAGATAGTGTACAGTTAAGAGTGAGACTGTAAGGGGGGAAACGCAACTGAAATCAGAAGTCTAGAGGAAAACATCATTTGATAATCTCAACTCGAGGACATTATTGGAGTCCTAGTGCTTGTAATATAAGAATCGAACACCCTCCAGATTATAGCTGATATAAAATTCTATCTCAGGGAGATTAGATAGCAAAGAGGTTTCAAGAACCAAATACATGGTGCGCGTGTGGAAGGTAATACAATCCAATATAGATCATGGACATGAACAAAAGAACCTCGGACAAACTAGTTAGCGACAGGGTTAAGTTCAAGAAACAGATACGTGGGAAATGGTATATACGTAATACTTCAATATGAAATGTAAAAATAGGTCTGTGAGCTTTTATGATACACTCCATAGCTTATTGATCACTCTTAAAGATGATCTAGATGCGTCAAAACTGGCAATAATATCGAATTGCCTCGAATACCACTCCTTAAAAGAGTGATTGTCTGGGCCGGGTTCTGGATAATTCTCTACCATGTAGACATGTCAGTAATGTAATATAAGAGCTAGATTACAACACACCATCAAGGGTGTCCACGGGAGCTATCAACTTTTGAAGATTCTACTGCTGGAATATTCACCTTCTGCTACACTAAGCTGCCCGGTGCCTAAAGAAGGCTATATATTCCTAGTTTTGAGTTAACATGGTAAAACATGTGCTTAATTCTTTTTCAATTACAGATTTTAACTACATGGGATAGGTTAGAGCATGTACAGCAAATTCTGGCAAATATATGCACAGTTCAAATTTTCTCTGATTACTTTGTGAGGCCTAGCTAGTAGGGGGCCATTTCCTCTGGAAAATACAGATTAGCAAACCACGTTTATCCAACTTGACAAGTGTAGTCGTGTATGCAGCACAGGAAGCTCAAATTTACATAGCAATGAACATGTAACAACAGTCACAACACATCTAACAGCAGGCCATAACGGAAACTCACCGATACTCAGCCTCTTCAACTCCACATTCCAAATGAAGAAACCTCACATGTGAAACTGCACCATCTTCATCCCCATTCTCCAGACACTCCCTCACAGCATCCAAATGTGTCCGCTGTATACACTTCTGAACTAACCTAAGAACCTCATCCTCCTCCTCCTTTCGCCTCACCTCCGTTCTCAGTGCAATTGCCAGCCTGCCTGGATCCCCATCATCCACACTCCGAACTTGGTCACCAATATTATTACACAATACATCAAAAATATCAGCCATTTCCAAAATCACGCCTCGTAACTTCGCCAGTTCCCCTTCTTCTAAACTCCCCAAAGCCCCTTCCTCCAACTCAAGCAAATCCGGCCTCAATCGACTGAATCCGATCTCTAAAATCCTCCTCAAAACCGCCAACTCCTCACTCCCCTCCTCTCCGCCTTTCTCCAGCAATCTCGAACTGATCATATCCACATACAACAGAAACTCCGCGCGCAACTTCAAGCAATTGGGATCAAACGACCATAGATTCGAGGTCGGGTCAGGGAACTCTAGGAGCTCCAGTGTGCAGAGGAAGGTGAGGAGGGCGGGGGAAGAGCATGATTCGGACCATAGGACCGGGTCGGGTTGACCAAGACGTCCGCCGCGGGACACTATGGTTTGGAGGATGGAACGGGCCAAGTCAGGGTTTCGGGCCCGGAGGCTACGGATAATGGCCCTAAAAGGCTCGAATTGGGCAAGGAAGAGGTGGTTAGCGGCCACTCGGGAGAGGAGGTCGGTGTCTTTGTCTTCCATGGCGGATGCGATGACGATGTGGTGACCATGTACGACCAACAGACGTGAATTGAGGTGAATTGAGAGCAGCAGACTTCAGTCAGCTAAAAGAACTGGTGAAGGTATAGATTGGTAAAATTCATAACCTGGTGAGCGCCGAGCGGTGATTGTAATTTTTACTCCCTCCATCCCATATTTCCATTTCGGACGTCCGTTTAATTCAGTTCCATGTCTCTAGTAAACATTTTATTCTAGAAAAACTTTTATTACTTTTAAATCGAACAATCCTACCCACTTGTACTATCAATTAATATACTACTACAATCCAACCCCACTTATACTACTTTAATTTACATTAATTATTTCATTATACTCCATTGTACTATATACCAATATATATATATATTACTCCTTAAATAATGTGCTCAAACCCTCATGGGACTCAATTCAGCGGACGGAGGGAGTATGCCACAATTGAAACAATTACACTTTTGTACCATGTCCATAACTATCCACCTCTCCACTCTTTGTGTCGTGAGTTTTTCATTCCCTTATAAAAATTCCAATTTTAGTACAAACAACCAAAAAAAATCACCTTAAAGGTCACTAATTCACCCATACTTTATAAATTACAAATATGTACATAATTTTTATTAACCATGAGTTAGCAACATAAGAGCAATTTTTATAGGTATTGTAAAATGGGCTCCTATCTTGAATTTGAGGACAAATCTTACAAAATGTCAAAAATCAAGGTATTTGTAGGACTCCTAAATATTATGGGCCCATATAAATCAAATCATATTCTTGGGGAGTTTGTAAAAAAGTTCCTACAATTGAGCTTCTCCTATTCCTTCCCTAACCCTTGTTTAGCTATGTGGCATCACAAACATCCTCCATGTGTCTCATTTTAAATGTTATACAGAGAATACATACGAGACCTCTATCTATTAGGACACAAGTTAGGAGTTATATTTTAGGGAATAATATAGGATCTCTATAAAGAGTGCTCTAAGAAAAACCTATAAACTAAAAAAATGATAGCCTAAACAGACATAACACAGTCATCTCACTAACTCTCCCATTATATTTATTCCCCTAAATTGCGTCTCACTCTCTATCATCGTGGATTATTTGAACCATTGCACATGTATTTTACTCCAAACAATTTATCAATTCGGTGAAGACGTGTGACTATCGATTGAGTCCAAATAAAAAAAATCATGAGACTCCTCCCAAAGATTTTAGATTTATGTTGTGGTGGTGTTTAACAAACTGGTAGTTCAATTAATAACTAAGTCATGTCCAATGATAGTTACGGTACCAAAACTGGAATTTTTTCCCATAATTTAAACTTGACTTTCCGAAAACTTACATCTAGCTAGGTCCAGGTGTTAAGCTAGTTCTCCTATTACTAAGTAATACTTACTCCGTCCCGTCCGAAGCTTCTCATTTGACTTTTCAGTTAAAATATAAGGGGACATATAGTTTTGAATAAAATATTGATGGTGGGTTTGAAAAATAAATGTATTTATTAGTAGTGGGTGTAAAAAGTTACTGGGGTAGGAACTTTTGAATATATTTATTGATAAAAGTAGAAAGTGGAATGTCAAAAAAAGGAAATGGGAAGCTTCAAATGGGACACCCAAAATAGAAAAATGAGAATCTTCGGACGGGACGGATGAAGTAGTACATTTCGTCGATATGCTTACATTTTGGTTTATTTTTGTACCTAAAAGTCTCAAACCGTTGTTAACTAATTGTCACGTCATTCATTAATTATACTCGGTTAAATTTTAGATTTATTGATATTTATTAATTCATGAATATTCAGAGTTCGAAAATTGAAAACAAATTTGTTTGGTTTTATTATGAATTTATAGATTTTATAATGGAATATATTTGGTATTAACTATGTTAGATGTAACTGATGATAGATGATAAAATAAATAAAAAGGATATTGCAAAAATTGAGATGGATATAAATCATTAACCTAATGTCAAATTTATTTTACTATTGAACTTAGTTATAGACTTAACCCAGTTCTCAAACCGAGTGGCAATCAGTTTGTTATATTTTGACTTATTTGTATAGCTCAAACATTGTTGAACTTATGAAATCCATCAAACACAATAGAACTCGTGCTTTTAGATCTCCTCGGCCTTTCTACATAACCAACCTCTGCTCGATTTTGAATCTACCTTCGGCATTAACCCTTTATAACAAGCCACGGGTAGCTAACAATTGTTGGAGACCTATTCGCTTCGGTCTCTTATTTAGTTCAACTTTCATATGTTTCTCCACTTCCTTCAAACTCTTTTTCCTCGTAATTTTGTCTCTGATCTATTATATCAATGATTCCCTACAAGAAGTTGAGTTTTTTAGGCACTGGTCTTCTTTGTTATGTACATTATTTAAGGAAATCAAGAATCCAATTGTAACACCCCAATTTCCGGAACCGTATTATATTATACATTTTAGACCGGCTTATCAATTTGTTTATTTTGATCTGTTTTATATTCAAACGAGGTCCGATGAAAGAGCGGTCATTATAATATAAACCGCACAATTTTATAGTTTACGATTATATATTCTTCTTTATATTTGGAACGTTTTTGTGACAGTCGAAATAAGCAGGCTTCTGCAAATAATTTCTCTATTAAAATATAATTTAAGCAATGCTAATGTACTGGCCATGTTACACGCAATTTAACACCTCATGCACAGAAGGCATGCATGCAAACTAATTACGT